>CAJHQQ010001712.1:0-85300 GCA_905132885.1 Moricandia moricandioides
ACTCTATCCTTCAATCCCCGTCGATCAATACCCCAATATCGCCATCGATCGACAGCGTACTGCGACCAACGACTGGAGCAAAGAAAAAGCACCCAAAATCGAGCTCAAACCACTTCCAGCCGGTCTTAAAATGTGCTTTCCTTTACCAAAATTCATGTTATCATAAATGCAAACTTGATTAGAGGAGAACAAGCACTGTTTCCGAATAAAATTCGGAAGCACCGCAAGGCTCTCGGTTATTCGTTAGATGACATCCCGGGAATTTCCCCGCTTTATACATGCATAGTATACACCTCGATGATGAATCAATATCTTCCATCGAGCACCAGAGAAGATTAAATCCTAATCTGAAGGAAGTAGTTAAGAAGGAAATCATGCAACTTCTAGAATCAGGCGTCATTTATTTGATCTCAGACAGCAACTGGGTCAGCCCGGTTCATGTTGTCCCAAAGAAAGGAGGAATTCTCATAGTAAAGAATGACAAAGATGAATTGATCCCTATTAGAACTTTCACTGGACACAGAATGTGTATTGATTACAGAAAACTAAATGCTGCCACACGAAAGGATCATTTCCCTTTACCCTTTATCGATCAGATGTTAGAACGGCTCGCAAGCCACAAATACAATTATTTTCTCGATGGGTATTCCGGATTCTTCCAGATCCCCATACATCCGGATGAGCAAGAGAAGACCACATTAATGTGTCCCTATGGAACATTCGCATATCGCAGGATGCCATTCGGACTCTGTAACGCCCCTGCAACTTTTCAACGATGCATGATGTCAATATTCACCGATATTATCGAAGACTTCATGGAGGTTTTAATTGATGAATTCTCAGTGTATGGTCCGAATTTCAAATCATGTCTCGATAACCTGTGTAAGGTATTAGCTAGATGCAAAGAGAAAAATCTGGTTTTGAACCTGGGAAAATGCCATTTCATTTTTAACAGCGGAATTGTCTAGGAACACAAAGTCACAGCAACCGGGATTGAGGTGGACAAAGCAAAGATTGACGTAATGACAAAACTGCTGCCACCCACTAATGTCAAAGACGTTAGAAGCTTCTTAGGACATGATGGGTTCTATAGGCGATTCATAAAAGATTTTAGCAAAATCGTTAGACCCCTCACTGCACTTCTGTGTAAAGAGGTGAAATTCAATTTTACGCCCGAATGTCTGAAAGCCTTTGAAACAATCAAATCAGCCCTCGTATCCGCCCCTATCATCCAAGCAGCAGACTGGGATCTGCCATTCGAAATTATGTGTGACGCCAGCGATTTCGCTGTAGGTGCGGTACTTGGACAAAAGAAAGATAAAAAGATGCATGATATATACTACGCTAGCAGAACTTTAGATGATGCGCAATGTAATTATGCGGCAACAGAAAAAGAATTATTGACTGTAAAATTCGCTTTCGAAAAATTCCGATCCTATCTAGTCGGTTAAACCTAGTAGTTCACACCTACCATGTGGCATTGAAATACTTAATGAACAAAAAGGACGCTAAGCCGAGACTTTTACGATGGATTCTCCTTCTCCAAGAATTCGATATAGAAGTCAAAGATAAGAAAGTAGTAGAAAATAGAGTCGCAGATTAATTATCACGAATTAGAGTAGACGATGACATTCCTATAGATGATTTCTTACCCACATAAAATGTCTACTTAGCCGAATCGACTTTCGTTGGTAGTGTTAGTTCGGTGCATTAAACATAATCGATTGACGAGATACTAATACCATCGAACGATTGTAGCCATGAAGCATCGATCGATCTTTTCCATCCCCCGTCGATCGATGATGCATATGAAAAGGATGCTGAAGTAATCATTCCACTGGATATTAACGTCAGTTGTAATCCTTTGACCTAAATGATGATTCTTTCGGAAACAGAAGTTCGAGTCGGGAGGTATGTGCACTAATCACCACCGATAGACCTTGGTATGCAGATATAGTAAACTATCTTGCGGCCAATGTATAACCCAAACTTTTCACAGGATATCATAAAAAGAAATTCTTGAGAGATACCTAGAGATATCACTGGGATGAACCTTATCTTTACAAACACTATTCTTACGGCATATATAGACGATGTGTTGCTGAAAGCGAAACTCCAGAAAATTTATACTATTGTCACGGATCCGATTATGCTGCACATTTCGCTAGTTTTAAGACAGTGTCAAAAATCCTATAAGCAGGCTTTTGGTGGCCGACTATGTTTTGAGATGCTTAAGCCTATGTAGCGAAATGCGTTCCCTACCAAAGAAGAGGAAAAAATAGTAAGAGAAACGAGATGGAACAAAATTTCATAATTGAAGTTGCAGTATTTGATTGCTGGGGAATCGATTTCATGGGCCCTTTCCCTTCTTCGCATGGATATAAATACATACTTGTCGCTGTAGACTATGTCTCTAAATGGGTAGAAGCAATAGCAACTCCGAAAAATGATGTTGTCGTAGTCGTTAAACTCTTCAAAAGTATTATTTTCCCAGATTTAGAGTTCCGCGAATCGTAATAAGCGATGGAGGTAACCACTTCATTGACAAAGTGTTCAAAACAATGCTCAAGAAACATGGAGTCCGCCATGGAGTGTATCCTCAGACCAGCGGACAAGTAGAAGTATCAAACCATTAGATCAAAGAAATCCTAGAAAAGACGGTAGGATCAACCCGTAAAGATTGGTCTTTGAAATTAGATGATGCGCTTTGGGCATACCGAACAGCATTTAAAACACCATTATTAACTACACATTCCACTTAATCTGTGGAGAATTCTGCCATCTCCTTATAGAATTAGCGCATAAAGTCGAATGGGCCATAAAAAAGGTAAACTTTGATGCTAAATCTGAAGCATGAAAGATATTAATTCAGCTGAATGAGCTCAGGGAAATCAGATATCGCACCTACGAGAACTCGAAATTGTACAAGGAAAGAAAAAAATCCTATCATGACAAGAAAATTATTTCACGGCATTTTAAACCAAACATCAAGTACTCCTGTACAAATTTCAATTAACTCTATTTCTTGGAAAATTACATTCTCGTTGGTCCGGACCCTTCACCATCAAAGAAGTTACACCTTACGAGACAATTGTCCTATTTAATCCTAAAGGAGAAGATTTCATGGTGAATGGGCAGCGAGTGAAACATTATTGGGCTAGAGCTGAATTCCCGCGAACTCATACCACACGTCTAGAGGTGCTTATTCCCAAATGATAAGCCCATTTCCCGTCAAGATAAATACTTTAAACAAGCGCTGAGTGAGAGGCAACCCACTAAATTACTAATAAAATGATAATATATATATATATATATATATATATATATATATATATATACAAATAATAATAAAAACACAAAAAAAGAAGAATTTATATATTAGCAATAATTAATTAATTAAAAACAAATATATAATAATTATCTATTATTTATGCAATTACAAAAATCTTAACTGAATAAGGAGTCACCGAGCAGACCATCGATCGATGCCCCTCAATTTCCATCGATCGACGGTCATGCGTCGAGTAGGTTAACTCGACGCAACGCAACCCCGGTTCATGAAACACTTTTCTCAAAGCCGCCAAAAACACACACGAGTTTCACACCCGATTTGTCTCGCAAATTTTGGCCGAATTCGCTCGTTTTTGAGTCCAAACCACACGATTTCTGCTCTCTCTAACTGTTTAGCTCTTTAAATCACTCAATCTTCAAGGTATGTTCTCCAAATATCTTAGTTTAGAAAACTCGGAATGTAGCTCGATTTAGGGTGTTGGAGTACTATATTCACATGACGAGGACCTACTGGCTGAAGGAGGGACGTTTTTGGTCCTTTGTGGATGACGTGGGACTGAGGATGATTGCACTTCCACTGCAAGAAGTGACAGACTTCTCTGATGATCTACAGTGCCTTGCATTGCACCCAGCTGAGCACCACATCCACACTGCACCCCTCAGAGTACGACGCAGAGGAGGCCTCTGCCCAGCACACCCTTCGCAGCAGCCGCAGCGGACGAGCCAACACAGCTACTTCGACCTCTCCCAACATTCCCTGAGATTCCAGAGATCCCTATACACGACCATGATGCTTTCCAGCGAGTCGTGGTGGACGTGCTTCGAGAGATATGAGCCAGGGTAGAGACGATGTCACGATGCTAGTGCTTCAGCCGTCCGAGGCCACGCGCCAGATTGCCACCAGGAGCCCAACAGCAGGAGCAGGACCAAGATGCATCCGACGAGGAGTAGTCTTTTCTATATTCCTTTCTCTTTTACTTCATCTCCCTTTCGGACTTATACTTATGTTTATTAATTTTTGTTGCATTTCTATTTTCAACTAGCTATTTATTTATCATTGTTTGGATCTTATTTTCACCATTTGTTTGAGTGTCTAAAAAAGCTAACCTAAAGAGAGATGATCAGAATGGAGAGTAGACACACATGATTCAGTCTGACAGCCTACCATCGATCGACGCTTCCTTGTTGCTATCGATCGATGGCGCTCTAACATATCGTAACGAGTTTCTAACTCTATTTATATTATTACTTAATTCAGTATTTATTCTATATATGAAGGTTTCCTGATAGTTCGAATAAACCATCGATCGACACCATACGTTCACCATCGATTGTCGATGATGGTTTACCATCGGTCAAAGCTCACCTGCAGCCATCGATCGATACACCTAACAGTGTTGGTATATTTGACTATCCCTAACATTGTTTACTTATGATTTAATTTCTCCTAACCAATCCGAGGTGGATTACACTGAAAACAGTGTAATTTAAGTCTGGGGGAGGTTATACTATTTTATTATTTTTGAGTTTTATTTACAATCAATATATATAAGTTTTTCAAAGAGTATTATCGAGTCAAGAAGAGGACTATGATCAAAAATCTATTATTAACTAACCACACTTTAGTACCATTCTTAAAAGGTTGTTTGCAGAGATTAATAGAGATACCGAAGTTGATACTCCTGCCACTGTGTCAGACTTGCTTAGAAATGTTGAAGGAACCGAAGCTGATTTCCAACACTTATCCTAACATTATTTGCTTGCTTTGGGATTTGGTATACACTGTGTGTTTCTGATTCCCCTCTCTCTCCCCTTCAGATTAAAAAAAATGACTCGAACAGTATTTGGTGGCTACAACCATTAAAGCTTAACTCGTATGATCTTAGAAAGAGATAAAAGGTCAAAAAGAAGTGAACAGGGTCTGGTGGTAAAAACCATTAGGGTTTGATTCATGGAAGCCTATCCAAACATCTCAGTAAAATAAAAAATAAAATGATACCCTCAAAAGAATGGACACATTGACTGAGAATAAATGAGAAGAGAGAGAGGAAAGGAATCAGAGAAGACTAGAGGTAAGAGTCCATGTATTCTTTGATCGATACTCCCAAGGTAAAGCCTACACTTTTATTTTATGCAAAGTAATGAAATCAGTAAAGGTGTGAGTCAAACTAGTTTTTGCTAAGTTGTTGATAGAATGGATTTGGTTGCTATACTAGGATATGGTATATAAAGTTCTCTGTGATTAACTTGATAAGATGTGGCTGCAAGAAAGTAAGGTGACAGTTATACTTAGACAGTATGTGAGTCTTCGTTTTTCAAAACTTCTCGCACATGCTTTGTTTGCTTGAGGAAAAGCAAAAGGTTAAGTCCGGGGGAGTTGATATACTATGGATTTTACCTATTTTACCTATATATATAGTATATTTAGAGTCTTTTATATGCATTTGGTATTGTTTTAGAGTATTTACAGGTTTATGTACTTATTGGAAGCAATTGGAGCTTTCGGACTATTTTGGAGCAATAAGGATTGCCCAGCAGAACTCAGATTCGGATCCATATTTATGAATGGACCATTGATCAACGTCACACACTGTTCGTTGATCGACGGTGAAGTCGGCAGAAAAGTTGAGAAATTACAAATTTTATCCAGAAGTTTCATTAATTGCAAGACAAGTCCCTAGCCGAAATTTAGACTATTTATTAGGGTTTTCTATCTTTGTAAAACCCTAAGCTGTAAAAGCCCTAAGAAGCTGAGAAATCCCTAAGAAACTGTTAGGACCATAAGCTGAGGAGCCGCAAAAGTTACACCAGAGTTTTAGAGTTGGAACACATTGATACTTCTATTAGAGAGAAAGTTGTGATCATCATTACAGAGCAAGATGTGATCATCATTACTGAGAAGATCTTGAACTCTTTATCTTTTTACTCAGTTTATTATATGCAAATTATTCATGTTCTTTATTGTTATGTCTGAGTAGTTCTCTATTAGATTTAGGGTTATTCAATGGTAGTAATGTATTGCTGATTTTATATAAATTGTTAGGGTACTCTTCTCAGTTCTTTGTTTAAGTTGCTCTTAATGCTAAGTTAAATTTGATCACCTCAAACTTAGAAATTAGGGTTCTATAGCGCAAGCGAGAGCTTGGTTATAAACTGGAATCTATCTTAAACAATCTAAATAACAAGTGACAAACGAGAGTTGAACTAGAAGTTTAGAGAATTAATTAAACCGCGAAACCAGTATTGTTTAGAATGAGCATCGATCGATGCCGTATTACAGCCATCGATCAACGCTCAGTCGAGATGCGCGAGAGTTATATCCTAAACCCTAATGTTTGAATTCAGAACGATGCTTAATAAAACTCCTAGCAATCTATTAGTTTGCATTATCTAAATCTACTTAAGAATTTCCCCTAAGTCTAATCTCTAAATTTAAATCCTTATAAACCAAATCAATCTTAAAATCACTTTTATTGTTATTGTCATAATTCATCTAGCTTAAATTCAAAAATAGTAAGTCTATTGTGCAATCTTAAAGTCTCTGTTGATTCGATCTCTAAGTACTACACTGAACCTCTTAATTGAAAGAGTAAAGTGGGAACATAGGGTTAATTTGAAAGTGAAATAAAATAAACCCCACATCATTAAGTATGGGGGATTTGATAGGGTCTGACATTTACCACTATTTTTCCATGATATCAGCCCTATTTAGAGTGTATCATATGTATTTGGAGTATGTTTTAGAGTATTTTCAGGTTTAGGTACGTTCTGGAACTTTTGTGATTCTGGAACTTTTAGAGATGCAGAACTGTGCAGACGCGTCAGATGTTTAGCTATGGATGGAGACCTTACCACGGTGCGATTGAGATGATCTTGTTTTAGAAGATATAGATTTGAGTTAGATTTCCAATTCCACCGGTTTGAGGTCCATTTGACAGTTAGTTCTAAAGTTATTCTCAATTTACTGAAGAGTGGTCTGTTTGCCTCGCGAGAGGAAGCTGTCAAGGGGATGAATGAGTGTCGATCGACGGCACAGCCTTAACATCGATCGACGGTGATCTCAGAAGACATAACGTACTTTTTTTATGGCCGACTTAAGCTCAGATGTCACGGAAAGTTATCAGAATACCCATGCACGAGTTTAGACCTAATTTATATAGTTTTCTAAACCATTGTTGACGGCTAAGCTTTATTTTATTTTGTGTCTTTTATATAGAAGATCAATTCTCTTTCAGAGATTGATTGGAACTCCCTTGGTTTTATATTGATTTCTATATCTATTATTTATTCAGACTATGATTTTTGTTATTGCTTCCATGTCTGAGTAATCATCTTGTTAGGTTTAGGGATTTCATGTTCTTAATATCAAATTGATAGTCATAGGATTTCTAGTTTATCTATAAATCTCTACACCCGGGTGGCTTGTAATTAATAGGATCTAGAGTACTGGAATAACACGAGAGTGTGACTGATTGCTAGAACCTAGAATCATATGACAATTGATTAACCGAACCCAAGCCCTGTGTGGATTAGATATCGAGGCGCATACGAGAGTCGGTCTAGGATCTAGTTGAACATTATCAATATGTGTGTTAATTCTTGTTTGAGGTAGTATCGATCGACACCCAAGCATTGGTATCGATCGACGCTCGATCCTTGTTTGCATTGAGAGATGGAACATAGAACTTAGGCATCGGATTAGTAATTGCATGCAAGAGATGGATTACTTGCTTATTGAATTTGAGTTCTAGAATTTGATCTATAAAATCCTTAGCATCCTTGATTTGTGTTTTGAATCTATTGATTGATAAATCCCTAGACCTAGGTATTTCATCTTATTGTTATCAAACCAATTACCTGCTTACTTGTCTACTATTACTTCTTTAATAAACTCTTTGCCTAGCTTAATCTAAACATCTATAGTCTATTGTGTACCCACACTCCCTGTGGATTCGATCCCTAAGTATTACAACTGAATCTCTTATGTGAGAGAGTAAAAAGTAGCTTATATGGTTAATTTGAGAGTGCATAATAAAAGCTACATCAGCTAGGTACAACTCATCTAGGGAAAATCTTGTAATTTCTGTGACTTAGGCTTCAAGTCGAGTAATCTGTGAATTAGGCTTCTGCGTGTTGATCGTCGATCCACGGCAAGGGTGCATCGTTGATCGAGAAAACTCTCTATCTCGACTCATACATTGCTGATTTTGACCAGCTATGGGGTTCCTCTCTCTTTAAGCTCTAGAAATCCCACGGGCGATGAGACTTGTGGCTGGTCACATCGCCCATGGGCGGCGAGACGTTGATCTTGTCTCGACACTTTTCCGCAATGTTTGTAATCTCGTGTACTCCGAAGGATGGCTTAGCAATTTTGGGCGTCCATTGCGAGGTTGCTGTTTTTGACCCCAACAGATGTTGCTTTTAACCCGAGAATGCACTATATATCTGTTGAGAGCTTTTGTTCTCTAGTTTTTGCCTCGAAAAGTATTGATCATTTTCCATCGATGTCTACACAAGATGAATCTCCAAACTTTACTTTATGTTTTATGTTTTCATTCAATTCTGAGAAGAATGATCTCAGAGCGGTATGACAACGATCTGGAAAAAGACCAGAATACCCTTCAAGTTGGAAGATGAGGTCTGTGGCAGAAACTAGTAAGAAGATCATGGAACTTGTTATGTTGTGGGAGAAACATTCTCAAAGTAACCTTGTGATTATGGGTATAAGGTGGTGCCAAGAGGATGAGTGCGATGTTTCTCAAAGTAACCTTGCGATTACTGGTACAAGTTGGTGCCAAGATGATGAGTGTGGTTCTTAGTTTGAGGGGGAGAATGTGAGATATCCAACAAAATCACATATTGGAAGTTTAGACAACGAGTGTTTATTATATAAAGGGATGTCCAACTCTAATTAGTACGAAACATTTTGGGAAGGAAACCAAAAGTAAATCCATGTGGGTTTGTCTATTAGGCATAAAGTAGACAATATCGTACTAACCGGACAATAAATAGTTGGGCATGGGTTTTCACAAACCCAACATAACTTGATCAACAAACCCGAGTAGAAAATGGTGAATTTTTGAAAACAATGAAAAGAAAAATCGTTGGATAGATCACGATGATTGTTGATTCTGAAGAATGCTGTTCGTCGAGGGTTCTTGTTATTCGTTGATTCATACAGAATACGGATAACAACTAAGATGAAAAATATAAAGTTTTTGATAACACAAAGTGGTCTGGATCAAAAACAAAAAAATGCTTTGATACCATTGATAGGTCCCTGATTAAAGGTTAATCAGTGTTGATCAAGAACAATCGTAATAGACACAAACACAAGTAACTTTCATGCAAATTTCTCTGCTTTTTTTTATTTATATAGGAAACAAATTGGAACTACACGTTCCTACAAACTTGGAAAGAAATAATAGAAATTGAAAACAAAACGTGAAAGGGAAAGTGGATCACTCTTCTCCTACATAACAGGAAGTGAAGTCGTGATCTTTTTATTTGCATAAACATAGGAAATAACTTGAAGACTAAGTCATAATACATAGCCCTTGGAACTTTGGTTTCCCGTTTGCCAATTGCAGTCTCATCAACCTTTACCGTTGTCTTTATTTTTATTGATCATAAAATGTTGCACTTATTATTCTGGTTCATGTGCTTCTTCATTTCGTTTTGATGTTCGATTTCCATCTGACTTAACATCGCTTGCATTTCCTTCTGATGCCTCTCCTCCTCTGCATGGTGCCTATCCAACTCCGCTTTTTCTCTTTGCTCAAAGAGCTTCTGTTGAGCATCTGAAATCATTTTAATATTGTTCTCCATCTGGCAAAAGAATCAGATCTCATTAGTGTCAACACCTCATATGTGTGTGTATATATATATATCAGCTAGGCCGGTGTATTTTGGGATGGGAATCATGTTTCGTCTCGTACCCCTCCCGAAATTCCAGTTCCATTCTTGTTCCCGTTTAAGTATTTTTTCATTCGAAACTATTTATTTTATTTAAACATGTAAAAGAAAAGAAATTGCAGGGAAACTGGTTTCTCAAATAAACCAAATTACTTGTTTGGTATCTAATTTCTGAAAATAATGAAAATTATCTAAATATTTCAAAATTTATTGAACTTCCCGAAATTTCCAAAATTAGCTGTCTGGAGTTGACCCTTACCCAAATTACTGAGAATTTAGGTTATAATCCTAGCTACCCAAAATTTATTGTTTCCGTTATTTCCGTCCCGTAATTTTAGTTTCCCATCTAGTTTTTTATCGACAATACTCTGGATAATGTTTTTCAATTCCTGAATTACCCATTTCCGTTTTCTCCCATCCTGTCATCCAAAATAAATAAGACTAATATCAATGAATATGATGAATTAAATACCATCTTTTGCATTGCTTTGAGATTCTGTTCATTTATTAGCATTAACTCCTCCCTCAATTTTTGGAATTCTTCTTCTGTAACATCTTTTTTTGCAAGCTCGTCGTGTTCTTTCTCGTGTCTTTCTTTCTCTTCCTGATGAGTGCACCATTTGATTTTCGCAAATTAAACACCTCAGAGATGGACATGCAGATGGAATACAAAAGGGAAACATTTAAACCTTTATCTTTAGGTACATATCTTGGGTATATGGTTTATAACCGTTATGCTTTCTAACACGGTCGATGAGGTTGAGAAGCTCGTGGACTTGCTTTGTTTTTTCAGCTCATCCTTGGTTCTGTTTTCGAAATACAAACCAGTCGTTGATCACACGCTTCGAGAAGTCTCTGAAACCATGGAAATGCAATTCATAAGTTCTAAGCTGAAACCTTTATGAGCACTTGCATACATAGTCTCTCACATGAGTCTTTAACAACGAGAAGAACACAATACAATATGTTTGAATAATTTTAAGGTCAAATCTCTCAAATAGAGTTCTAAACTTTGTCAAAAGTAGATCTGAAAAAAAAAGAAAAATTAAAATAGATATTTTTTTATTTTAAATTTTTAAATATTTTTGTAAATTTTAAAACTTCACTTCCAAATCTCAACCATTAATTATACACGTAAATATAAATTAGTCAACCCAAAGAATATAAATATTATTTAGCACCTTTTAATAAAATTTAATTTTTAATATTTTTGTAAATTTTAAACTTCACTTCCAAAATCTCAACCATTAATTATAACACGTAAATATAAATTAGTCAACCCAAAGAATATAAATATATATTTACACCTTTAATAAAATTTATTATGATCATTTTTCTATTTAAAGTCTATTTTAGTCACAAATATTTTTTTATTTTATCTTATGATATTCCTTTAATTTTAAATAGTACTCATTTAAATAATTTTCGGATGCGGTTCTTATACCCACTCAACAATATATATATATATTTATTTATTTATTTATTTATTCCATTTATGTGAGATTTATTTGAGAGCCAATCAATGAAGATGCTTTAAAACAAAAAAATTTCGTAATTGCGTGATCAATGTACCGACCTGTAGAAACTTGGGGCCATCTTCTAAATAGTCCTGAATTGTTTCTTCGCTATCTTCTAACTCATCCCCCGCCGTGAAAACAATGATAAGATAATCAAGAACCTGACTCCCGAAAAGGACCTTCAAAGTACTAAGTACCTTCTCTTCCTCGTCTGTAACTCGATTCCTCACCGTGAAAACTAAGAGTACAGCATGCAGCCCTCCTTCCGCTAGATGTAGACAGTTAATGATTTGTTTACTTATGTATTCAGGATCTGATGTCCCATCAAATAGGCCTGCACCTCATCCCACTCCACATATTAACCAACCATTTACATACGATTTGAAGTAATAAAATAAATTATGTACTGAAAACGTACCTGGAGTGTCAATCACTCTGAGTTTCGGGCCTTCATGTGTCTCAACTATCACTGACTCGCATTCCATTGTAACGGCTCCTGATTTTGCTTTCGAAGAAAATACATTCTTCCCGGCAATGCTGTTCCCCGTGGCACTTTTTCCGGTCCCTGTATGCCCAACCAAGACTATGTTTTCCACCAGAACTGCCTCACCATCCTTCTGAGAATTGGCCATTTGGGAGAAATTTCTGTCGACCTTGCAGTTAATAACATTAAGAGTAAACTTTTAGCAAATCGGATCAAACTAACAAAGTTGACAAGCTATAGATGGCTTGTGAACTCGGTTACCGAAAATGTAAATCCATACAAATTGATAGATTGAATATGAGAAAGTAAAACAAAAGGGAGATGGTGAGAAAAGGACGAACTTGATTCTAATCTGGGAAAGTCTTTAAACTTTAAGAAGATGCTAGTAAGATGTGGTTAATCTACGGACCTAATGTGAAATTTATATAGATGCTAGGCAGATGTATAATCTTAAGAAAAAATATATATATATATACAATGCCTGCAAGACCAAGACGTGCAAATGCTGAGTCTTTCCTTAAGTAAGTCTTTCCTTTTTCTTATCATATTCCCAACAAAACGATTCGTTCAAACGTCATTATATAAGGCAAGAAAAGAGTACTTAATTTCTTTTATGTCTGATTTAATTATGTTATTACAATGATGTGAAATATTACATAAACGATTCTACAGCCGACAATTCTACCACCTGATGAGAATACACGTTTGACTACGCCGCTTCGAGCCGTCTTATAAAAGCCATGTTTAATAGTACGCACTTCACCGTGGTTAAGATCTCTTTTAACCATTTTCTCCATAATCTGCATAATTTTCGTTTTCTGGTGTTTAAACCCCAAACCTACGGGTGTATAACCATTAATTAACCTTAGTTAAATAGTTGGACTAAAGGACTCCCATAGTATAGTACTTAGTTAGTTTTGATTTTTGAGGGCCCAATTTATGAAAATCTAATTACACAATCTTATAACTTTAAGTTTTTTTTTTTACTAATTCCAACTTACTATGTTAAATAATTGTAAAAATTAACTTTTAAATCTATTGTGTGAAATCCTGATTAGAGATTTTTTTTGTTGTCGTGCCAGGTATATCAATTGCAACATGAAAAAAAAATCATATTTTTTTTTGTTTAAATTTGTATTTGTATGAAGTCTTTGTTTTAAGTTGGTATGGGATAGAACTTGGCTTTGGTCTAGAGGTGACTACAAGAAAATTCTAATAGACATAAGGATTTTATCCCGCGTAGATTGTTAGGTAACGCAGTCAGTAGCTCAGCACTTAGTGTTCTAATGGGCATGTTCCTATCCTCGCTCATCAATACATTGGGTGACTTGGATTTTTTAGCCATGTTCTCGGTTTTCTTTTAGTTTCTTTTGTTTGGGCTTTCGTTTGTTTTGTTTAGAAGTTTTCTTTGGCTTGCTGGCTGTTGAACCGGTTCCCATCTAAGAGAGTTAACTTTGTTGACTAAGCAGAATGCAGTTGTTTTCAGAGGCCGGAGTAGTGTATAAATGAAGCAATGCTCGTCAAGTTTGATTAATAATGAGGTGAAAAATGATAGATGATTTTATTGAAATGAGGCCGAATAAAGTGTATAAAAGCGATGTGGAAAGAAAAGACGTTGAGATCGGAAACAGACAATCAAACTAGGGAATTACGAAGCTTGGCAATTATTGGCCTCGAACGACGAGTTAATGTCCAATAACCGGGTCCAGCAGTTAATGATGGGGTCAAAAGACTGCTAAGCTCGATCTAAGACTCTTATTCTCTTAAAGTAAATCTGGGTCGGTTATCTTTTTCTCTCCTGTTGTATTTATAGCGGTTGGAGATGGGGAGCAGTTATGGATGTCCACATTCGATGGAAGGTTATCATTTCATTTCCGATGCTTCCAAGCTAGGGGAGTTGTTCGCATATTAGGCTTAGTATGTCATCATTGCTAACTGTCTTGCTTAGGTTGACGTGTTGCATGTGGTGTCAGACAAATTATTCAGAGATCCACTTTACATTTTTGACTTGTAGAATGCATTGAATACGTGTCGTGTCATGGGCCCCTTCTTTATCTAGCTGGACTTCATCGTGGTTGGGCTTACTCCTTCGTGGGTTTTCAGGGGGAAATAATGGACTGAATTCGACTTGAGGGTAATGTGCTTGCCTCACCTCCTTCAGTAAGCCCCCTCCCCCCACCACCTCCCAGCCCTATGACGTGTCTTAATGTCATTGGCAAAAGATGCAGAAATTTTTGGCGGAAATTGATGTCTGCACAACCTCTTCTTTCATTATGACTAGGCACATGTCTTGAGGATTTTTTCATACATAATGATCAAAAGACCTTTCGCCTTCCAATATACTCTATAAATGGGATTTCTTGTCCCCTTGACTCTCTATCTTGGTGTTCCTTATATACTCCTCTTAAGGCGGTTCCCTCTTTCCTCTTCTGCCCCCAAGTCGTGGTTATTGCTTTTGCGGAAATATTCCATTTTTCTTCGATTGTCAAGATTATTTCTTGAAACTTGACATTTATCTTCTAGACTTGACATTTATCTTCTCCTGCAAACAATAGATAAACCATCATAGTATCCTTGGGCTCAATCCAATCTATGACCGTAAGTGGGGTCTTAGCCGCGTTTTGGACCCTTTTGGGCCATTTTTCGACTTCAATGTTTTTACGATCCCTGTGAGACAGAACTGTCAGTACGGCATGAGTTTTGTAAATTGTTCAAATTACTCGTATAGTTGAGGTTATTTTGGTGTTAAGTAAACCATTCATGTTTTATACGAACCATTTTATTCATACTAGAAAATAAGTCTTTATGATTTTTATTGTAGAGTTCCAACGAAAATTCCAATAGAGACGAAACAAGAGGCAGGGTGATCGAGGTTCAAGAAGAGGTATAATCGGAACAGCGACGGGAAGTGCTGATCCAACTCGCCTGATGGCTAGCTGGTCGTGGTCGATCCAACTCGCCTGATGGCTAGCTGGTCGTGGTCGATCCAACTCGAGGGTAATAGTTCAAGTCATGGATCGTTCAACTCCTGGATTAACGAAGTCCTGGATCATTCAACGATCTGATTAATTCGAGGCTCTGCTGAAACCAGTGGGGTCGGGAACATCGCTCAGATGTCGTTTGAGCCCGAGGAACGATATGGCGATAATCAAGGGGTTTGCTTTGAATTTGCATGACTTTCGAAAGAGCTATTTTATTGTGCGCTCAGGGAGAGAGTCAGTCGATGAGAGCTGCATTCCTATTTTTAGTAGATGGGGCCGAAACGGTATCTTGATTAGATATATGTTGGTGTTTTTTTCTTTTCAAGATATCTAACCTTGTACTTGCTTTATTTTTTTGCGGTTACTAATATTCTGCTCTTGATTCCTAAGGACCTGCCTATTGTTAGAGATCTTCTTCGAGAGGGTCCATATTTATGGGGATATTTTTTTCTGAAACGAGTTTGTCTTGCGGTGGCGTATCATCTTTATTGACTCCGAGGGACGAGTTCTTTCTTTTCAAAATTTCGAGGGAGAGGTCGCGGTCTCCCAAGGACAAACACGTTGCCAGGACAAGGGACGAAGATGCCGTTGACGTGTTGGAGTTTCCTTCGAACGACATGTTCCACACTTTTTTCGCTTGCCAGGCAAGTGGAAGTGGTACTGATCGGGTCGATGTAACAGAGCTCGGTACTCTGGGGGCCGACCTCAAAACTTATCCGATTTCGGGATGCCCTCGCCCGAGAGTGAGCCCGTCAGTCACCACAGTTTATGAAAGCATCGAGGATGCTCAACGGGGTTAGTCCTTGCTTTCTGACGTTTTTTTTTTGCCAAAATTTTTGCTAACTCTAAAATTTTTAGGGTCTCCTTATCATGAAACCTCTCAACACGAGTCTCTTGGAGGCACGCACATATCGGTTCAACGCAAAGATAATTGATAAAGAGGTCGCCCGCTTGAAGGGTGAGATGGCAGCGAATTCTCTTCGCAAGAGAGCTGGGCGCGAAGGAGGCTTGTCGAGCGTACCGGAGAGGGAAGAGGGATGTCGCCAGGATCATAGAGAACCGTCAAATCCAGTTAACGAAGGAGTTCGTTGAGCTGAAAAAGACGTACATGTCAATTGGCGGCTACGGCGAGTGTCACGGTGCCGTTGGCGGATTGTATCTCCGACAGGCCTATGAGTATTCTTACGAAGAGGAGATGGCCAAGCAGTCGAGTCATATGCATAGGAATGAAAATAGAGACTCCATGATTCCCAGATCGAAGAGAGGATTTAGGATCAGTGGGCTATGATTCCCGTATCTCCTGATTTGGAGGAGATCGGAATGGGAGTCCCCGGAGAGACTGGTGAGGTGAATCAGCCAGCAGCCCCTGTTGTTGACTGCTCGTTAGGGAGGTCGATGTCCGGACACGATGATCCTGATCTGTAAGATGTCGTCGTACTTGATGGGAAAGTGTTCCCTCTCATTTTTAAGTGTCTACTTATGCTTGCCAAGTGTGGCATGTTTTATGTTTGCTTAGGCTGGGTTTGGTCGTGTTAGATTGTTGGGACTGGCCACTTGTGGCTTCGAGTCCCTTGCCGCCTTGCGGATTGATCGAATGAACTATGCTTCTTTTAAAAGAACCTTAGAGTGTTTTAACTGATTATGGAGAGTAGAATATGATTTGTCGCCTCATATCTGACTCTGGGTGACTCTTTCCGTTCGTTGCTCGATTAAGACGAAAATGTTCAAAAAGTTTTCCAAAATTTTGCGAATTTTTGTGAGCATGTAGATATGAAGGAAGAGACAAGTTTTAAGATCTTGTTTCTATTTGATATTATGCCTTGAGATTTAATAGACCAGTGTGTTGGGTTTAGGGAAAGACCTAGGTTTACTCTCGGTTTAAGGTTTTGCGATGACTGATCGTCTGTTGGGTTACCTGTTGCGATTTTAACCTTATTATACCGATTTAAAGTCCTCGATAGGTTCTCGGATTATACGACTTGTATGATAAGAATAAATCATCTCTCCAAAGATATTTTTAAGTCTTTGGAAGTGCTGACCAAATTTTTTTTATAGCGCTCTATTATCCTAGTCGGATGAATGAGGACCAATGGAAGGTCCGTTTTGTCGTTCTTTTAGAGAACAGTCAATGTATTCAGCGGGGCCAGTCGACGAATATAATGTAAGAGAACGTGCTTGTTTATAGTCGCGGTCGGACTGTTTTTGCGTTTCAAGATTGAAGATATATGTTCAAAGATTTTACGCGACTTCTTGCTTTGTTTCTCAGAAAAATGCCATCCGTGAAAAATGGTTTTGAAAGTTTGAGGGTGGTCGTCTCGTGTTTTGGTCGGAAGTCAGTTTCGACCGTGTAACCGAGAAATTTTTGTGAAGTATTGACGAAAACATTTTTTCCGTTGATAAGTTTGAATAGTTTTTGATAGACTGATTTTATCGTAAAATTTATGTTTCGGACTGTACGATAGATGTTTCGTTCGTACTTAGGTATTTCCGAGCGTGTCTTGTGATGTTTATGCGATAAAAGAGACTTGTGAGGCTTTCTGAAAATCCTTATTGAGTACAAGAGAGAATGTTGAAAATTGTGGGAGTATATGAGTTTATTTATACGTACCCACTCCCCCCCTTTTTTAGAGAGGGGATAGTTGAACTCGTCTTTCAACGAGCTGCTTACGTACCCATTTCGAGGATCAAGCCATCTTGTAGTTTAGTTTGTGCCGCAAGTGTGTTTACTCGGTGCCTGCATCGCTCGTCTTGGTTGTAGCCAGGTCGATGTCTTCTTTCGTGTATATCTCCTCTGGTTGGGTCAGGGCGTTAGGATCAGAAACCTAATGGTTTTGGCTGTCCGGAACAGTTGCTTGAGTAGGCGATGTCTAATCATCTTTCTTCGAAGTGTTTTCAGCCGATGGCTAAGTTATCTTTGCGTATTTTGGTTTTACCGTCCCGGTGGCCGTGAATTTCCTCAGCTTATGCTCAGCTAAGTAGAAAAGTAGCGATTGCTTATAACCTTCCCAAATTACAGAAATTTCATTAGGAGTCGGGAAATTCATGCCTAGATTATATGTCGACGGGACTGCCTTCATGGCGTTTATCGAAGGAGTTCCCATAATGACGTTGTAGAGGGCTAGGTGGTCGACGTCTGCGAAGTTGACGATTTTTGTAACTTCATTTGCCATGACTAGCAGTTTGATCGACCCGAGAGTCATCAATGTTATGCCCGAGAAACCGGTTAACGGTTTTGGCGTTGGTATGACTTCTCCCAGCTCGACGTTCATTCTTTTGAGAGTGTCACGGAAGATGACGTTGACCGTGCTTCCCGTGACCACGAGGATTCCAGCGACTTCAAGATCTCTGATTACGAGATCAATAAGGAGTGGTCTCTGTGGGGCTGGTCGATTCCACGAGCTTCCTCTTATTTGAAGGTAACAACTCTGTTTGTAACGTTGCATGGTGAAGACCAGCTTGGCCAGATTGAGCTTGACTCAGCTTTCCGCTGATAGGATTTGATCGATGAAACCGTATCGCTGTAGTACTGCGACCCTCCGATGATTATGTGCACTCTGCGAAGATTGTTGTCGCTGCCCTTTTCGTGTACCTCCTTTCGTGTTTTCGCCCAAATTGTTTCCCCGAGATGAGTTCTCTGATTACAGGGTCTTATCAGTCTTTGGGGGAAGATCGGACTCGCGGATGAGGTCCTTTACGCTTATTATATCGGAGATCTCTCCTGTGAGCAACTTCGCAGCCAATCTTTCCCTGAGAAATTTGCAGTTGACATTCGTGTGACCTAGGGTCTGGTGGAAGTCGCAGAAGGTGCCCTCGTTGTAATTTGAATTTTGGATCCATGTGTTGTCCATTGTTCGCCATTTTTCTGATCCGGATTTGATGGCATAGTTGTGCGCTCCATGGAGATATTGTCCCTCGTGTTGGACATACTTGTCGTTACGAAGGTTTTTCTTTTTCGGTTGATCTGATGCTGAATCTTTTGAGGGTGTTTTCGTCGGCTTATGATTTTGCGACAAGACCTTGGTACCTTCTTCAATAATGATGTAGTCCATCATCCTGGATCATGCGTGTTTTGTCGAGGGTTATCCACTTCCTGAATTTTGACTTGTACCAGAGCGTTTTGCGGAGCACGCCTATACCTTGTCGCTTATTCCTCTAAACTGGACATGGCGATTTTGAATATGTTCATGAAATCGCGGAATTGTTCGTCTTCCTTTTGAGAAAGGCTCCAAAGGTCGACATCAGAGGTTTCTCGATCCATGAACATAGAGTATAGTTTGAGAAACTCTGAAGCGAGTTGGCGGAAACTTCCAATGGAGTTTCACCTAAGTCGGGAGAACCAATCAAGCACTGCTCCTTGGAGGTTATCGACGAAGAGGCGGCAATGGCCGGTGTCTCTTTCGTTTTCTCTGAAATTTTCCCTTCCCATTGCGATCTGTAAGGCTTGTAGGTGCGCCTTGGGATCAGTCGTACCGTTGGATCCAAATCAGTCAGTGTCTTCTTGAATTATCGGACTGATCGCTGGGATCCAAATCGACACGTTCGTACTCGTGTTCCTCTGTTCTAAGCTTTAAAGGTGGAGGGTTTTCAGAGTTTTTCTGAGCAGGGGTTGTCTCGCTGGTATTTTGTCCTGATGGATTTTCCCATGAGTGCCGAGGCCTGTCCAAGGGAGTTGCAGAATCGATTCTTCTCCTGTGAACCCTAGTGGTTCCACGAGGACGAACTACTCGGTTCCTCACTGCTAGGGTTTCGACCTGTTTAGCGAGAGACCCCATGAGTTTTTCATGTTTTTCCAACTTCTTTTCAAAAGCGGAGAACATCCTTTTTACTTCCTTGAATGCCGCGGTGTTCAGCGTTAACCGCGGTAATGTTCATTGCTGGAATGTTGACATCGTCTTCGATTCCTCCATCGTTGCAATTTTTTCGCTTGGTCTGATCGTCAGTAGACATGTCTGATTGAGCATTTGTGGCTGAGAGTTAGAGTGATCCGTATCCCCCCCTCTCCTTCTAGGGCCAAACTGTGGGAACCGAAATTTGTAGTGTCGATTTTCGCAAAATAAAGAAAGTCAAGAAACCCTAACTTTCCAGAGGTCCCAGATTTCTGCTAAGCCAAACGTCAAGCAATCAGACATTAAAAACAGACATAGTAAATAATCGAATAAACGAGAGAGAAAAGCTTCGGCCGCAAGAGCTGTTGGCGAGTTGCCTAGTTCTAACCACCTAAGACTTCGTTAACCTAGTTGAGTCGCAGCTCGAAATTAGAAAACGGAAAAGTGCCTAAAACGCTCTACGTACTGAGTTTTCTGCTGTGTATTTCATGTCCCCTTGACTCTTTAACTTGGTGTTCCTTGTATTCTCCTCTTAAGGCGGTTCTCTCTTTTCTCTTCAGCCCCCGAGTCATGGTTATCGCTTTTCTCTTGAAACTTGACATTTATCTTTCGGACTTGACATTTATCTTCTCCTACAAACAATAGATAAACTGTCATTGTATCCTTGGGCTCAATACTATCTAAAACCGTAAGTGGGCTCTTAGCCGCGTTTTAGACCCTTTTAGGCCATTTTTTGACTTAATTTTTTTACCATCCCTTAGAGAGAGAACCTTAGATACGACGTCGGTTTTGTAAATAGTTCAGATTACTCGTATAGTTGAGGAAACTTTGGTGTTTAGTCAACAATTTCCGTTTTATACAAAACATTTGAATTCATAACAAGTCTTTACGGTTTGTATCATAAAGTTCCAACGGTAATTTCAATAGAGACGAAATAAGAGACATTGCGATCAAGTTTCAAAAGAGGTATTGACTGTAACCGAGACGGGTGGTGCTGATCCAACCCACTTGATGGCGAACTTGTTGATCCAACATGCCATCAGGCGGGTTGGATGAGCTGATCAAACTCGCTTGAAGGCGAGTTGGATGGAGACAATCCTAATCGCCATCAGGAGAGTTGGACGGAGACCCTCCAACTCTACCTCATGCGAGTTGGTTTTTGTCCGTTCAAGTTGCCGTTGGGCGGGTTGGACACAGTTGCTTTGGTTATTGTGTTGCTCGATTGTCCTTTCCGATAACTTGCCATCCAATCATTTTTTTTAAATTTGCACAAGGTTCCAGTTGTGGTTTCCTGCGCTTTTTGTTTTTCAAATGTTTCTGCAGAATTTTTAGTCATTTTTGACCGATTTTGACCCCCAACATCTACTTTACATGTTTCACTTTTAGGATGCATTGAATATGCGCCGCGTCGTTGGCTCCCTCGTTATCCTACTAGTCTTCTTCGTTGTTGGACTGACTCCTTCGTGGGCTTTCAAGGGGACAATTTAAAAAAAAAACAATATTGCACAAGGTTCCAGTTGTGGTTTCCTGCGCTTTTGGTTTTTCAAATGTTTCTGCAGAATTTTTAGTCATTTTCGTGTTGACCGATTTTGACCTCCAACATCTACTTTACATGTTTCACTTTTAGGATGCATTGAATACGCGCCGCGTCGTTGGCTCCCTCGTTATCCTACTAGTCTTCTTCGTTGTTGGACTGACTCCTTTGTGGGCTTTCAAGGGGACAATTTTTAAAAAAAAGAAGAATATTGGGAAAATTCGTAAAAATTTGTAAAAATCCTTTAAAGTTTAAGACATATAAAATGAAAAATAATCCTAAAACAATTTTTTCATTTAAAATGAAATATTCTTTTGAAATGGGCGTTCTCTCTAATAGATTTTTTTAAGTTTTTGTCACAAAGAGAACCCCTAAAGAAGAAAATGACTAAAATATTTCATTAAAGTGGCAACAGACTCTTATATCCTATATATATAAATAAAAAGAAAATAAAATTACAAAATATTTTTTTATAGTTTCGAATTATATGTTTTCGAATTCAAACTTTTTATAATAAAATAATTTCCGATTTTTTTTGAAGTTTTATTTATTTTATTTTTTAATTTTGATTTTTGAATTTCGAAAATGTTTATTGAAACTATTTTTAAAAGTTTTCTTTCTAAAATTTTAATATTTATTTTTTATTTTAAAAAAAATTAAACTCCACTCTCAAAATTCCACTATTTAACTATAAACCCTAATTCTAGATTAATTAGTCCTAGGAGTATAAGTGTATATTTACCTCTTTAATGAAATTTTTTGGTCATTTTGTTTCTTAGAATCGATACTTGTGACAAAAACAATTTAGGACTATCCTTGGGGGTATTTCTCTTAAAAGTTTCTTGAAAAGTTTAAAAATTTTAAAAATTGAAAAAAAATAGTAAAACAACTAATAGTTATTTTTTAAAAAAAAATGAGATTCTTTTTTTTAGCAAAATATTTGTATGAGGTATGTTGCAACTTCAAAAGTATATTATTCATTAGTAACAGGTTAAGCCAATTGTTTTTTTTTTGGTCACAAGTTAAAGTAATTGTTTGTTCTCAAGTCAAACTGTATGAAATCTTTGTTTTATGTTGTATTTTATTACGTATTTGTTTAATTGTATTGTACGAAGTCTTTGTTAAGTTTATATTGTATTTGAATAAGTTTTTTGTTTAATGGCCGACAAAAAGATAATGTATTGTATGCAGTCTTTGTTTTATGTTGTACTTTATTAAGTCTTTGTTTAAATTGTATCATAAGATATATAATGCAACTTGGAAATATATTAAATTGTATCATAAGAAATATAATGCAACTTGGAAATATATTATTATGTGAGGTATATTTTTATTAATAAATTAAAAAAAATGCTGTATAACAGTAAACCAAAGCAAAAAGGAAAAACTAAGTCTAAATCCAAACTAAACCAAAGTTAAAAAAAAAACACTAAGCCGAAGTAAAAGAAAAGGAAAATCCTTAAATACACACGGACTAATTTCCTTTTGCTAATAACATACACGAACTATTTTGGATCCCCGTTTAATACACAAACTTATTTGTATTGCCTATTAAATACACAAACTTTTGAAATTCGTAGATTTTACACACTTTTTTAGACGGCGTCAACTACATTTAACGGAAGTGACGATGGCGTTACTGTTTAACTAGAACACATGTTTAACTTGCATAAAAAAATTCTTTAAAAATATATGAACTAATTTTTATTTGCTAATAAATTCACTAACTATTTTGGATCCCCGTTTAATACACGAACTAATTTTTGTTTCTCATTAAATACACAAAATTTTAAATTTGCATATTTTACACATCGATTTAGATGACGTCAACTATGTTTAACAGAAGATGATGTGGTTAAACTATGAAAAGCAAACTCTCTCTCAGTCAAAACCTCTCAACTCGATTGAACTCTAATTCAAGTTATTTTAAATTTGAGTTTGACACCATAATCAGTCAGAATTTTTTGTTTTTTTTCTTTTGCTAATAAAATACACGAACTATTTTGGAACCCCGTTTAATACACAAACTAATTTGGAATTCCTATTAAATACACAAACATTTAAAATTCACAGATTTTACAAACTTTTTAGACGACGTCAACTACATTTAACAGAAATGACGATGGCATTTCTGTTTAATTAGACACGTGTTTAACTTGCATAAAAAAATTCCTTAAAAAAACATGAACTAATTTTTATTTTCTAATAAATATACTACTTATTTTGGATCCCCGTTTATACACGAACTAATTTTTTTTTCTCATTAAATACAAAAATTTTTAAATTTGCATATTATACACATTGATTTAGACGACGTCAACTATGTTTATTAGAAGATGATGTGGTTAAACTGTGCAAAGCACGCTCTCTCTCAGTCAAAACTTCTCAAGTCGATTGAACAATAATTCAAGTTAGTTTCTATTCGAGTTTGAAACCATAATCTGTTTCAACCTCTTGTACTCTCAAATCGATTGATTTGTGGCATTTTATTTAAAGTTAATCAATGACCTAAGATTACAAATAAAAATTTCTTTTTAATTTTAATAGTTATTTTAGTGCTTGTAATTATATTATTTGTCTAATTTTATTCTATAACGATTTAGTAATTAATTTAAATTTATAAAAATAATGATATAAGATTAACAAAATGATTAGATTTCACTTTTTCTAAACAATGTTAAGTTAAATAAAACTAATGATATAAGATTCACAAAATGATTGGAGATTTTAGAGTATGAATATAGTTCTTTGGGTTTAGATTTAAGATTAGAATCTTAGATTGGAATTTAAGATTAAATATAAGATTTGAAGTTAAATAATAAAAAGTAATAGAGTTTTAAGACTTTAATTAGATTTTAGGGTATATAATTAATTTAAGATTAGTTTTAAAATTTGGAGTTTAGAATAAGGTTTAAATTAGGGTTTGAGGGTTAAAGGTTTGAGGTATAAATTTAAGATATGAGATTAATTTTTGAGTTTATATTTAAGATTTGATGTCAAAATTTTAGAGTTAAAATTTTTGTTTAGAGTTTAGGGGTTGTGTTCAAAGTTTATGTTTAACGTTTTGAGCTTCTGATTTATGGAGACATATAAAATAGAGTGAGAGGGAAAGTGAAAAAGAGTGAGAGGGAAAATCAATTATTTCCCGCATTAATTATGCATAGCGTTTCAAAATTGAAAGTGCTATGTATACAATGTTGCAAAATGCATTTGAAAAATTAAAATCGTACCAACTAAACATAGCATTTGTAGTTTTACAACCACTATCTAAAAGTAAGAGGTATGTCAAACATAGCACAATCGAAAAAACGCTATCTTGTTCTGCTATTAAAACCTAGATTTCTTGTAGTGTGTATAAAGTCTTTGTTTTATGTTGTATTTTATTGAGTCTGTTTAATTTTATTGTATGGAGTCTTTGTTTTATGTTGTATTTTATTAAGTCTTTGTTTAAATAGTATAATAAGAGTTATAATGCAACTAAATATTTTTGCCTTACAATTTTTTTTTGAAAAAAAGATTATATTTAAGTTAGCATGTATAAAAAAATATTAAATATGTATTATGTAAAGTGTTTGCGACAAAGATTTTCATTTAGATGTCTTTTTATAAAAGGTCATCTGTCCCGAAATCGCCACCTTATGGTAATCATGTTGCTTTGGTCGTTCTGTTGATCGTCTTTTCCGATAACTTGCCGTCCAATGCTTTTCGAGTTTGCACAAGGTTCCAGTTGTGGATTCTCGCTTTTTTTTTCAAATGTTCTGTCGGGAATTTTTAGCCATTGATTGACCAATTTTGACCCCAACATCGACTGACACCAAGCCCATACAATCGATCGACACCCACCCTTTGACATCAGTCGATGACTCTGACCTATGGAAAGATATGGCTAACCCAGATTACGACACCCCCTATCTTGAAGAGGAAGCAATCGAGTACCATGCTCTTGCACTAGACGTAGCTGGAAATTTCAGAGGATCCGAACGAAACTGGAATTCATCATCGATCAACGATATTAGCTGGTTAACCACCTGCATGGAAGAGATTAAGTAAAAGATGGACTCTACTAATCATATCATTCAGAGAAAGCACACGAATGGAGCAGACAAAGCACCATCGATCGACAGACGAACACGACCATCGATCGACGTTTCACGCGGACCATTTAGAAAGAGGCTGATAACTAAGAAGCTGTTAGAAGATAAACTTGATTGAGTTTATGAATCTCAAGACATGATGATAGAAGATATTGCAAGGAGATTGGATGACATATTCATACCCACATATAGGAGGATTGACTGGCTACACAAACGCATTGACAACCTTCAGGAGTGGATTAGTCAAATTGAGATCACTCAAGAGAAAATGGACAACCAACGAAGGATATGTGAAGAAACCATAAGAGCTTCATTGGTACCTGGTTCCAGATGAGCAAACAAGATGTGGACACTTGTTTCCAACAAGTGATACTCAACACCCATCTTAGTCCATACAGTGCTAAACGTCAAGCTAAAGACTATAACCATGCACTGAGTGGGAGGTAACCTAGTATTAAGTATGTTTTAAATTTATTTTATTTTCATGATTTTACTAACTTTCGTATTGTTTTTTTATTTGTAGGTAAAAAAAAAACTAAGAGATCGAGAACCACCATCGGTCGACGACGGAGCGCAACCATCGGTCGACACTCATTATAGAGTCTGATATTGAGTTCGTCCTTAAGCTTTTAGGTATGATTTAATTTTTCCCACCTAACCAAGACGGGATAATACCGGGGACAATGTTATTTAAGTCTGGGGGGAAGTTTACTGATATGGCTATCTATTTTGCGTTTTATTCTTATGTATTTTATTGAGTTTTATTGAATCAAGAAAAGGATTATGATTAGATTTAGATTTTTACTTATTATCTAACTATTCAATCGCACAATTCTAGATTTGTTGATTGCAAAGAGTACTAGAGATACCAAAGTGGATCATCATGTCACTATATCTCACTTGCTTAGAAAGTTTGAAAGAACTGAAGCTAACCTCCAACCTAATACTGACTTATTTGCTTGCTTTGGGGATTGGAATACATTGGATTGGATTCTTCTTGAAAATCTGAAGGTAAAAGTCTTTATACTTATGCTTCCCTTCTCACTCTATCTTCGCCATCTGTATATAAAAGATTGAGATAATTTCCTGAAAGATGCAGATGGGCAGGTAATTTACCTATGATCCCATTATTCTAATTCAGAAAGGAATGATCACATATTGTCGAAGCGAGTGATAGGTAAATTACCGGTGACCCCATTATTCGCGTACACCTTGTTGAAAAAAAAAATAGATAAGAAAAAAATAAAGATGAAAAAGATGGACTGTATCAGCATCACTGACTCATCGGACTTATAAAAAATATAAGGAGATTTAGAGAAGAGAGAATGAGGGAAGAAAGAGATCAGAGAAGACTGCCTATATGTTCAGATACTTACAAGGGTAAGAGTCCATGTGTCCTATGATCGATACTCCCAATGTAAAACATGCACTTTTATTTTATTCAAGAAATGAGGTTAGTAGAGTGGGTGAGTGAGACTAGTATTTTCTAAGTTGTTAGTAGAATTGGTTTGGTTGCTATACTAGGATAAGGTATATAAAGTTTCTCTAAGATTGACACTTTTGTATGTGGTTGCGACAATTTAAAGGTGATAATGTTGAGCACTAGATTTTGTGAGTCCCTGTGTTTTCAGACCTTCTTCCACAGGTTTACCCTTGTTTTACTTGAGGATAAGCAAAATGTTAAGTCAAGGAGAGTTGATAGGTCCTAATATTTACCCCTTTTAGACCTTTTTATAGGCCTATTTGGAGTCTTTTATGTGTGTCTACGATTTTTTTTAAAAGTCTTTTCAGGTCCAGGTGCATTTGAAGCATTATATAGATTATGAGGCAATCTGGAGCTCAAAGAGAGAGGGAGAGGAACCCCGTAGCTGGTCAAAATCCTCTATATACGAGTTGAGACAAAGGCCCAATTTAGCACACATAATCCAGTTCACAGAGTACCTGACTTAAAGGCCAAGTCACAAAAATTACAAAATTTTGCTTGCACGAGTTTTACCTTGTTTATATTAAGCTTGCTTGTGTTTTATGTTTACAGAGCTCTTTTACAAGTTTAGAGATTTTCATAGAAAACATAGTAGTTTTTGGGGAGAAGATTAAAACTTCTTTCAATCTTTGTATTAGAACCCTAGTTTTTTCTATCCCTGATCTTATGTATTTTTTTATGTTTATGATTAGTCGAATAATTTTAAGTGAACTTATCGAATCTGATCATTTAATGCTTGACTAAGAAATCCATCAATCGATGTCGTTTGCATTTCATCGATCGATGGTCATTCCGAATTTGCATACAAAAGTTATAGACTCTGAGCTTGGCCACAGATTGATATAAATTATATCTTTACTTATTAAACTTGTGTTCTATGATTAAAAACCCCTTGGTTTCTATCCATTATAATTTACTACCTCAAAACCCTTGATCTAGCTATTTTCATTAATTGCTTTGAACAACCAACTCATTCTTGATTTACTAGTTCCTAAAGTTTATTTAATTTCCTAGCATAACTAAGTTGATTATAAATTCTATTGTGTGCCTTCACTCTCTGGAGTTGATCCTTAAGTACTACAGCTGAACCTATTATTTGAAAGAGTAATCATTATCTCTAGGGTATTTTGAGCACGTATTGGTTATCGTAAATACCGTCCGCAAGAACGTTTTTCTGATCTTTTCATGTTTAGATAGAAACACTTTCTTTTCTTGTCTGTGATGAAATACACTGAGCTTTGTTCTCATATCCTTATTTAAATAGGTTCGGCTTGTGTGTAGTGTAGTTCATTCGATATTTTCTTCTGGTATTTGTTTAACGAATACCTTTGTGGAAGATTTTAGCCATTGATTTCGTCATGGCTGATTTTGAACCCAACAGTTAGCCCCCAGCCTGCTAGAATATTTATGATGTTCTTTCGAGGTGTTGTTAGGTATGGTAGGCATGATAGGCCGTGTTAATGGCTGAAAACTTCGAGGGTGAAATGATTTTTCACTGTAATTTATTGTGGATTTCCCTCCTTTTTCTCTTCTATAAGCATGGAGTGAGTTTCCATTCTTACTTGTTCACACTCACTTCTCCAACGAGTTCTTTAAGGTAGAAATTCTTTGTCACTTCTCTCTTTTTTTTATTGTGTCAACTAGTAAAAGGATGACTAGGAGTACTTCACGTTCCACTAACAATCCGGAGAGTTCTTTTGTCCAACCACCTCCATTTTTCGAAGAAGTTTCATGCGAGTCGAATGATGAAGTAATTCCAAAAGTGGAGTTTGTACCGCACTCCGTTGATCCAAAAGAGGCTGCGGCATACTGGTTAAATATGTATGGTATTGTACCACATCCACCACCTGATCTGTCGTCTCCGGAGAAATGTCATAGCAAGGGAAGTCTTACGATAGACCAAGCAAAAGTGTTTAACCTTTCCTTGGGACCACCTGCAATTTTTGTAGGGTTACGAACGATGTAGAGTTTTGCTTACCAAAATTTGGAGAGAATGTGGAGACTCCTCCTCCAAGTTACTTTCGGTGTTTCCAAGCGCATGTTTTGGGTAGTCGTTTGTGGTTTCCCATCTTGGAAATCATATTTCAAACTATGAATCGTTCCAGGGTGTCGATCATCAAAATCATCCCTCATGGCCTGCAACACCTCATAGGGATATTCAAACCACCATCGATCAACATCATAGAGGCACCATCGGTGGACATTAGATTGCGACCATGGATCGACTACACCTGCCTACCATCGATCGACGCTCTCTTACAAAGAGAGGTATTGAGTTTTATACTTAAGCTATTTACTTATGATTTGATTTTTTTCTAACCAATCCGAGGCGGATTACACTGGGACAGTGTAATATAAGTTTGGGGGAGGTTACTGATGCTATTTGATTTGTTTTGAGTCTCATTTACTATATATATGTATATAGTTGTTTTTCAAAAAGTTTTATTGAGTCAAGAAGGGGACTATGATAAAGATTTATTATTGACTAACCACACTTTAGCACCATTCTTAGAAGATTGCTTGCAGAAATTTCTAGATATACCAAAGTGGATCATCGTTCCATTATATCACACTTGCTTAGAAAGTTTGAAGGAAACAAAGCTGATTTCAAACACTAATCCTGACATTATTTGCTTGCTCTGGGATTTGATATACACTTGATCGGATTTCTTCTGCAAGTCTGGAAGGTAAAAGTCTGTGTGCTTCCGATTCCCCTCTCTTTCCCCTTTAGATTAAAAAAAGGATCGAACATGATTTGGTGGCTACAACCAGTAAGGCTTGATTCATATGATCCTAGAAAGAGATAAATGTCAAAAAGAAGTGAACGGGATCTGGTGGCTACAACCATTAGAGCTTGATTCATGAAAGCCTATCCAAATATCTCAATCAATTAAAAAATAAATAAAACGATACCCTCAAAAGAAGGGAGACATTGACTAAGAAGAAGTAAGAAGAAAGAGAGGAAAGGGATCAGAGAAGACTACCTATGTGTTCAGATACTTGCAGAGGTAAGAGTCCACATGTCCTTTGATTTATATTGCCAAGGTAAAGCCTGCACTTTTATTTTATGCAAAGAAATGAAATAAGTAGAGGGGCGAGTCAGACTAGTATTCACTAAGTTGTAGATAGAATGGATTTTGGTTGCTATACTAGGATAAGTTATATAAACTTTCTCTGTGATTGACTTGATAGGATGTGGTTGCAATAAAGAACGGTGACAGTTACACTTAGACATTATGTGAGTCTTTGCTTTTCAAAACCTTTTTCGCAGGCTTGTTTGCTTGAGGACAAGCAAAAGGTTAAGTCTGGGGGAGTTGATATAGTCTATATATTACCAGTTTTAGGTCATGTTATAGGCTCTATTTAGGGTCTATTATGTGTCTCTAGGCTATGTTTTAAGGTCTTTACATGTCCATGTACGTTTTAGAGATATATATGAAGATACTTGGAGCTTTTGGAGCATTTAGAGGAGAATAATCCATAGCTGATTATTGAGAGAGTCAAAGTACAAGACTGTCGTCGATCGACGACAAAACCTTGGCATTGACCGATGTTACATTACCAAGATCGCTCGATGCTGCACACTTGCCATCGATCGATAATCAATTCACAGACAGCCGATTTCAAGCCCAAGTTAGAGACAAGACACAAGATTACCCCTAGACGAATTTTGACCTAGTTTTAGAGTTCTATATTTATACTTTATGTATCACACATAGAAAAGTGTGGTGTTGCAGTGAGAGAGAGAGAGAGAGAGAGAGAGAGAGAGAGAGAGAGAGAGAGAGAGAGAGAGAGAGAGAGAGAGAGAGAGAGAGAGAGAGAGAGAGAGAGAGAGAGAGAGAAAGAGAGAGAGAGAGAGGTTCTAGAGTTTTTATTATTCTATTATAGTTTATAGGGGAGAAGATTCATAACTCCTTAGGAAGGTTTGTATTGGAACCCAGTATTTTATCTATGCATTATATTCAGACTATTGTTCTTACTTTAATTATGTTTGAGTAGATATCAACTAGATTTAGGGTTGAATGATAGCAATCATGGATTATCCCAAAAGTAGGATTGCTAGGTTAAGTTGAATTCTATCAATTGAGTTGTGCTTAATGCTTGCATTCTAGAGTAGCTAACTACGATCTCGAAAGTAGGACATGGACGACTACGAGAGTAAGTTCTGTGCCAGAATAGACTCCATGAACTAGGTTGTTAGGCGCATGCGAGAGCTGGTCCAATTTTCTTGGTGAACATATCAAATATTGTTCACACTTCCTTCTGATTCCACCGTCGATCAACATCAGACCTTATCCGTCGATCAATGGTCTTTCCTTTTGCTCGCATACGAGAGTTGGAGTTAAAAGGGTTAGCATAGTTAATATTTAAGTTCTAGAATATTTACATTTCCGTTCTTCCTATTCTCTATAATCCATTACGCTTGAAAACCCTAGATCTAGCATATTTACATTTGCATCTAGTTAGTCTATTATCATATTTCCATATTTACATTATTAGCATATTTCCATATTTATTTTATTAACATATTTCCATAGTGCATCTATACCTTCGAATAAGGAATATTTCCTTAAACTGATTACTTGTTACCAATATATATATTCACCTAGATTAGTCTTTAGAAATAAAAAATCTACTATGTGGATTTTATCTCTAAGTACTACACCTGATCTCTCTTGGCAAGAGTATTGTTTTGTGCGTTAGGGTTAAGAGTTAATTTAATAGTTAATTGTTTAGGATATTTATACCCTGCTAGAACAATAAACACACCCTGTCAATCATCTAAGTGAGAAGATAAAGCAGAGGGTTAAGTTGAAGAAGGGAAGCGACCCTGGAAAATTTATGGTTCCCTGCTAAATCATGGGACATGACAACCCTCATGCACTCTGCGAGACCGGTTTATTCAGTAAGCATTTGCCAAGGACCATGGCAGAGGTGCTAAGCTTAAAGGTAGAATCTTCTAGTTATTCATTCACTTTTGTGGATTGCTCTAAGGTGAATTCAAGAGGCATAGTCAAAGACCTCGAAGTGCAAATTGGTGATGCCCTAATTCCTGTAGACTTTCATGTCTTGGACGTCCAAGTGGAGCAGTCTTTATCCCTGCTACTTGGAACTGCTACTTGGAAGAGATTTAATGGCCACGGTAGGAGCAGTATGCAACATGAATAAAAACAGGTTTTATTATCCTTATTGATCAAAATCATTACTATGAACCTGTTCAAACTAGAACCACGATTGCTCTCATTGATTTGGTTCATGAACCAGGACTTGTGGCCACATGTTTCTGTGTTTTGATCAAGAGAATGAGTTGGATGATGGAGCATCGATCGACACCCAGCCCATACAATCGATCGACACCCACCCTTTGACACTGATCGATAACCTTGATCTAGGGTATGATATGGCTAAGCCATATTACGACACCTCCTATCTTGAAGAAGAAGCAAGCGAGTACCGTGCTCTTGCACTAGACGAAGCTGGAAATTTCAGAGGATCCGATGGAACCAGGAATGAAACATCAATCAACGGTGCCCCAATACCATCGATCGACGCTAATCCGACAGAATACAATGAAGACTGTAGTTATCTCAGAACAGATTCTTTTGGAATCATGAAGGATCCAGAATGATAAGCACGAGCAACGGCTGGCAGATTTCTCAATGTATCTAAAGAGTATGTAGAAAACATACTCGCAATGGCCAATGGATCAGGAAATCTCATCAAACAACAAAAACATGACAACCATGCAAATAACAATAATGCATTGATCGACGCAACACGTGCCGTCGATCGACACTCACCCTTTAGAAGACTTCACCAGTTACAGCTCAGAACCTGAAGTGTTCAATCCAGAGAATTTCGATTATGGGGAAAAAAGAGATGAGTATGGTGTCTACATAGAAAAATATGGCAATGCACGAGCTTTAGATGGCAAAATCATCAACATGTCCAACGAAGACATCAGATATATTCTTTAGAGAGCAGCCATCATTGGTCATACTCGTCTTTGTTTGCCAGAGTATGCAGAGATTTTTGAGGAGACCAAATCATCAGCTGACTACTACAACAGAGTTAAAGTAGATGATATGGTACAAGGAATCTACAGAGCACAAGAGACGTTGATAGATGAATATTACAAGAGGATTGATGATATATGTTACCCATTCAACAACTTTATTAGCTCATTAACCATGTTCATAGAAGAGATGAAGCAAAAGATGGACTCTACTGATCAGATGATTCAGAGACAGCACACAAATGGAGCAGACGAAGCACCATCGATCGACGGATTAGCACGACCATCGATCGATGGTCGTGCTAATCCGTCGATCGACATTTCATGTGGACCATTTAGGCAGAGGCTGGTAACTGAGAAGCTGTTAGAAGATAAACTTGATGGAGTTTATGCATCTCATGACATGAGATAGAAGATATCTCTATGAGATTGGATGACATATCCATACCCATAGATAACAGGATTGGCTGATTACACAAACGCATTGACAACCTTCAGGAGAGGATGAGTCAAATTGAGATCACTAAAGAGAACATGGACTACCAAAGAACAAGAGGTGAAGAAGCCATAAGAAGCTTCGTTGGTACCTGGTTCCAGATGAGCAAAGAAGATGTCGACACTTGTTTTCTAACACGTGATACTCTACAATCATCTTAGTCCAAGCCCTGAGTGGGAGGCAACCCACTATTACGTATGTTTTAATTCCATTTTATTTTCAAAATTTTACTAATTTTTATATTTTTATTTATTTACAGTAAAAAACTAGACGATTGAGAACCACAATCGGTTGACGACAGAGCACAACCATCGGTCGACAACCTTTACTTACCATCGGTCGACACTCATTAAAGATTCTTGAATCGAGTTCTTCCTTAAGCTTTTACTTATGATTTATTCTTTCCCACCTAACCGAGACAGGATAACACTGAGGACAATGTTATTTAAATATGGGGGAAGTTCACTAATATTGCTTTCTATTTTGAGTTTTATTCATATGTGTTTTATTGAGACAAGAAAGAGATTATAATCAGATTTAGATTTTACTTATTATCTAACCATTCTAGAATTTTTTTAATTGCAAAGAGTACTAAAGATACCAAAGTGGATCATCATGCCACTATATCACACTTGCTTAGAAAGGTTCAAGAAATTGAAGATAACCTCCAAGCTAATACTGACTTATTTTCTTGCTTTGGGGACTGGCATACATTGGATCAGATTCCTCTTGCAAGTCTGGAAGGTAAAAGTCTTTGTGCTTCTAATTCCCTTCTCTCTCTGTTTTCGCCAACTATAAAAATAAAAGATTGAGATGATTTCATGGAAGATACAAAGTGATAGGTAAGTTACATGTCACCCCATCATTCTAATTCCGAAAGGAATGATCACATATTGTGGAAGCAAAGAATAGGTAAATTACCTGTGACCCTATTAGTCGCCTACACCATGTCGAAAATTAACAAAAAAGAGAGAAAATAAAAAAGAAAGAAGAACATGATGGACTTTATCAGCATCATTGATTCATTGGACTTATAAAAAGAGAATCTAAAGAGATTGAGAGAAGAGAGAAAGAGGGAAGAAAGAGATTAAAGAAGACTGCATGTGTGCTCAGATACATGCAAGAGTAAGAGTCCATGTGTCCTCTTATCGATCCTCCCAAGGTAAAGCATGCACTTTTATTTTATGCAAGAAATGAGGTTAGTAGATTGGGTAAGTCAGATTAGTATTTGCGAACTAGTAGAAGAATGACTAGGAGTACTTCACGTTCCACTCACAATCCGGAGAGTTCCTTTGTCGAACCACCTCCTTTTATCGAAGAAGTGTCCTGGAAGTCGAATGATGAAGTAATTCCAAAAGAGGAGTTTTTACTGCACTCCGTTGATCTGAAAGGGGCTGCAGCATACTGGTTAAATACGTATTGTATTGTACCACCTCCACCACCTGATCTGTGGTCTTCAGAGAGACCTCGTAGCAATGGAAATGTTTACGATGGACCAAGGAAAAGTGTTTACCCTTTCCTTGGGACCATCCGCAATTTCTGTAAGGTTACGAACGATGTAGAGTTTCGTTTACCAAGATTTGGAGATAGTGCTTAGAGTACTCCTCCGGGTTACTTCACATGGCTTGAAGCGCAGCTTTTGGGTATTCCCCTGTGATTTCCCATCCCGGAGATCATAGTTCAAACTATGAATCGTTTCAGTGTGTCGATAAGGAAAATCAGCCTCGTGTTCTGCAACACCTCATAGGGATACTGGTTTTTAGTTATGAGCGTGGGATGACTCTTTTTGCCGATTATCTAGAGGGCCTTTTGTTTCCAGCTAGTCGGGAGAGGGAGATTTCTTATTGAGACCAAACCATCATCTGACTACTACAGCAGAGTTGAAGTAGGTGGTATGGTATATGGAATCTACAGAGCACAAGAGACATTGATAGATGAATATTACAAGAGGATTGATGATATCTATTACCCATTCAACAACTTTATTAGCTCATTAACCATGTTCATAGAAGAGATGAAGCAAAAGATGGACTATACTGATCAAATGCTTCAGAGACAACACACGAATGGAGCAGGCGTAGCACCATCAATCGACGGATGAGCACGACCATCGATCGACGTTTCATGCGGACCATTTAGGCAGAGGCTGGTAACTGAGAAGCTGTTACAAGATAAACTTGATGGATTTTATGCATCTCAAGACATGATGATTAATGATATCTCCAGGAGATTGGATGACATATCCATACCCACAAATAGCAGGATTGTTTGGTTACACAAACGCATTGACAACCTTCAGGAGAATATGAGTCAAATTGAGATCACTAGAGAGAACATGGACAACCAAATAACCAGACTTGAAGAAGCCATGAGAAGCTTCGTTGGTACCTGGTTCCAGATCAGCAAAGAAGATGTGCACACTTTTTTTTCAACAACTGATACTCAACACCCATCTTAGTCCATACAGTGCTAAACGTCAAGCTAAACACTATGACCAAGCGCTGAGTGGAAGACAACCCACTATTAGGTATGTTTTAAATTCATTTTATTTTCATGATTTTACTAAGTTTTGTATTTTTCTTTATTTGCAGTAAAAACAAAACTTTATGATCGAGAACCACCATCAGTCGACGACGGAGCACAACCATTGGTCGATACCGGTCCCATCGGTCGACACCCATCAGTTACCATTGGTCGACACTCATTACAGATTCTGGTATCGAGTTCTTCTTTAAGAGTTTACTTATGATTTAATTTTTCCCACCTAACCGAGATGGGATAACACTAGGGAAATGTTATTTAAGTCTGGAGAAATTTTAGTGATATTGCTTTCTATTTTAGTTTTATTTCTTATGTGTTTGATTTATTTTATTGAGTCAAGAAAGGGATTATCATCAGATTTATTTTTTTACTTATTATCTAACCATTTAATAGCACCATTCTAGATTTTTTTGATTGCAAAGAGTACTAAAGATACCAAAGTGGATCATCCTGCCACTATATCACATTTGCTTAGAAAGATTGAAGGAACTGAAGATAACCTCCAACCTAATACTGAATTATTTGCTTTATTTGGGGTTGGCATACATTGGATGGGATTCCTCTTGCAATTCTAGAGGTAAAAGTCTATGTGCTTCAGATTCCCTTCTCTCTCTCTCTCTCTCTCTTCGCCATTTATAAAAATAAAAGATTGAGATAATTTCCTAAAAGATGCAGAGGGATAAGTAAATTAACTCTGACCCCATTATTCTAATTCAAAAATGATTGATCATATATTGTGGAAGTGAGGATAGGTAAATTATCAGTGACCCTATTAGTCGCCTACTCCTTTTCGAAAACAAAAAAAAGTGAGAAAAGAAAAAAAGAAAGAAGAACAAGATGGAGTATCTACATCATTGATTCATTGGACTTACTAAAAAGAATATAAAGAGATTCAGAGAAGAGAGAAGACAGAAAGATGTAAAATTAGATAGAGAAGAGTGCCTGTGTGTTCAGATACTTGCAAGGGTAAGAGTCCATGTGTCCTCTGATCGATACTCTCAAGAGAAAGCCTGCACTTTTATTTTATGCAAGAAATGAGGTTTGTAGAGGGGGCACTTCATACTAGTATTAGAATATAAGGCTAGAGATTTTGTAAGTCCCTGTGTTTACAAACCTCTTCCACAAGTTTACCCTTGTTTCGTGAGGACAAGTAAAATGTTAACTCCGGCGGAGTCGATAGGTCCTAATATTTACCACTTTAAGACCATGATATTTAGAGTCTTTTATGTGTGTATAGGATGTGTTCTAGAGTCTTTTTATGTCCAGGTGAATTTTGGAGCATTATAGAGATTATGAGGCTTTCTGGAGCTCAAAGAGAGAGGAACACCGTAGCTGGTCAAAACCAGCAATGTACGAGTCGAGACCAAGAGTTGCTTCGATCGATGACGCACCCTTGCCATGGATAGAAGGTAAACACGCTTATTCCCAATTCAAAGAGTATCCCATTTGAAGCCCAATTCAAAGAGTATCCGAATTTAAGCCCAAGTCACATAATTTATAAGATTGCCCCTGGACGAGTTTTACCTAGTTTATATTATTTTTGCTTGTGTTTTATGCAAAGAGAGGTCTTTTACAAGTGACATGGGTGTGTTTATTGTTCTAGCACGGTATGAATATCCTAAATAATTAACGATAAATTTAACCCTAGATATTAACACACATATAATACTCTTGCCAAGAGATATCAGGTGTAGTACTTAGGGATCGAATCCATAGAGAGCAATTGCACAAAATAGATTTCTTATTTCTAATGACTAAGCTAGGTAGATATATATATATATATATATATATATATATATATATATATATATATATATATATATATATTAGTAGTAAACAATCAATTAAGGAAATATTTCTTATCAAGAGGTATAGATGCAATATGGAAATATGATAATAATATAAATATGGAAATATGCTATTAAACTAACCAGATGCAAATGTAAATATGCTAGATCTAGGGTTTCAAGCTTAATGGATTATAGGGAACATGAAGCACGAAAATGTAAATCTTCTAGAACTCAAATATTAATTATTCTCACCCTTTTAACTCCAACTCTCGTATGTGAGCAAAAGGAAAGACCATCGATCAACGGTGAAATCAGATGGAAGTGTGACCGAGATTTGATAAGTTCACCAAGCTAATTAGACCAGCTCTCGCATGTGCCTAACAACCTAGTTCAATGGAGTCTATTCTGGCACAAAAACTACTCTTGTAGTCGTCCATATCCGACTTTCGAGACCCTAGTTAGCGACTATAGAATGCAAGCATGAAGCACAACTCAATTGATGGATATTAACTTAACCTATCGATCCTACTTTTGGGCTAATCCATGATTGCTATCATTCAACCCTAAATCTAGTTGATAAATACTCAGACATAATAAAAGAAAGATCAATAGTCTGAATATAATGCATAGATAAAATATTGGGGTTCCAATATAAATCTCTCTAACGAGTTATAAATCTTCTCCCCTAAAAACCCTACAAATCTAAAAGAAAACTAAACTCTCAAGAACATTCTCCCTCTCCTCCCTTTTATGCCTTCGACAATGGCATTAATAATATATTTAGGCTAAAACTCGTCAAGGGGTAATCTTCTAATCTTGTGTCTTGTCTTGGACTTGAAGCCGGTTGTGTATGAGATTGGGCCGTCGATCGATGGCAAATGTGCAACATCGATAAACCTTGGTTTTGTAACATAGGTTGATTCCAAGGTAGTGTCATCGATCGATGACTGTCTTGTACTACTCTCTAAATGATCAGCTACCGATTCTTCTCCTTTAAATTCTCCAAAAGCTCCAAGTATCTCCATATATCTTCCAAACTTACCTGAACCTGTAAAGACTCTAAAATATAGTCCACACACATCATACACCCTAAATATAGCCTATAACATGACCTAAAAATGGTATTAAATAGGCTATATCAACTCCCCCGACTTAACATTTAGATTGTCCTCAAGCAAACAAATCCTGTGAAAGAGGTTTTGAAAAGCGGAGACTCACGTAATGTATAAGTATAACTATCACTCTACTTTGTTGCAACCACATCATATCAAGTCAATCAGAGAAAAACATTATATTCTCTATCCTAGTATATCAACCAAATCCATTCGACCAACAACTTATCAAATACAAGCTTGAATCACCCCTCTACTGATTTCATTTATTTGCACAAAATAAAAGTGCAGGCTTTATCTTGGGAGTACCGATCAAAGGACAAATGGACTCTTACCCCTGCAATTCTTGATAACCATGCACAAAGTCTTCTCTGATCCCTTTCTTCCTCTTTTCTCTCTTCTTTAAATATTTTTAGATCTCAAATCCAATGATCAGTGTTGTTTAACACAAACATTCTGCCGTCTTCTTTTCCATTTTCTTCTTCTTTTCTTTTTTTCTTTTGCTTTTTGGACAAATTTGTAGGCGAATAATGGGGTCATCAGTAATGTACCTACCCCTCGCTTCCAACAATGTGTGATAGTTCCTCTGAATTAGAATAATGGGGTCATCCGTAATGTACCTACCCCTCTGCTTCTCGGGAGTCATCTCAATCTTTTAAGCTTTTAGGTAGATGTTGAAGAGAGAGAAAAAGGGAACCAGAGGTGCAATGACTTGTACCTACAGACATGCAGAAGGAATCAAATCCAGTGTATAGCAAGCCCCAAAGCAAGCAAATAATGTCAGGATTAGTATTGGAAAACAGTTTTAGTTCCTTCAAACTTTCTAAACAATTGGATATAGCGGTAGGGTGATCAACTTTGGTATCTCTAGTAATATCTACAAACAAGCTTCTAAGAATGGTGCTAAAGTGTGGTTAGTGAATAATAAATCTTGATCATAGTCCCCTTCTTCACTCAATAAAAACTATTTGAAAAACTTATATATAAATATATATATATAGTAAAGAAGACTCAAAAACAAATAAATAACATTAGCTAACCTCCCCCAGGCTTAAATTACACTGGGGAGCTTAAATTACATTGTCCCTAGTGTAATCCGGCCTGGATTGGTCATGGAAAGATTAAATCATAATTAAAAAAAACTCGATACCTCTCTCTGTAAGAGAGTGTTGATCGGTGTGTGGTCGATCAATGTTCGTGATCCATTGTCGAATGATGGTGCCTCTATGGTGTCGATCGAGATGGTGGACTCAAATAGTCTGAAAAAACAAAGTAAAACTCGAAATAAATAGTAGTATAACTAAAAACTAAATAAAAACTTACTAAACAGTGGGTTGCCTCCCACTCAGCGCTTGGTTATAGTCTACATCTTCTTTGCTCTTCTGAAACCATGTACCAATGAAGCTTCTCATTGCCTCATCTCCTTTGGCTTTCTCATTCTTTATAATCTCCCTAGCAACCTCCACTGAATGAATGCTCCTTTGTAGATTCGCAATATTTTGTTGTAGCATTCTAAGTCTGACAGTTGTAGTCTCTGATATATCCTCCAATTGCTGAGAAATATCTTCCTTCATCAGGCACTGAGAAAAAGCAATCTCATCGAACCTTTCTTGTAATTGTTTTTCTGCTGCAGTTTTTTGTCTGTCTATCTCAATATTGAGCGATGGCATGATGTTGCCGTCGTTTGATGTCAGTCAGTCTGCTCTAATCGCATGCTGTCTTTGAACAGTGTCCAAATCTTGCTGCATCTCATCCATGCATGTAGTCAAACCGGTGAGGCACATGTCTATAGGATGGTTGACATCATCAAGCCTCTTGTAGAAATCATCCAAGGAAATTGCTTGAGCTTTGTAGATCTCATGCACAATATCATCAATCTCTGTTCTACTGTATGTCTTTTGTTTCTTCATAGACATAGCGATCTTTGCTGCATGTCCTGATAAACATACGTAGCTCTGCTCAAACATAGTATCTCTCTCTATAACTGCTCTTATGTCTTTTTCTTGCACATTCACTACTCTTCCGCCTATAGCTCGTGCATTACCATTCTCATCTTTCTTTTCCCAATGCAAAATTCTTCTGCCATCAGCATCATAAGCTCTCTTTCCATGCTCTATGTGACTGTTGATTGATAGTGGGTTGATCCAACAGATCGATCTTGGACGTTTTGAACCATATGCAGTAGAAGTACAAAACTTGTGTACCCCTGGAAAGGTGGTGTCGATCGATGCACGCTGTCTGTCATCGATCGATCTTGGACGTTTGGAAGTGTATAGATCATTATGGATCGGCTTGTTATTCTCCTTCTCAATGTTAATCGACTCTGTTACATGTGCATCGATCGATGGCTGCTGTTGTTGTCCAAATATATTTCCTGATCCATTAGCCATAACAAGGACATCTGCTACATCCTCCTTAGATATATGTAGAATTCTCCCATAAAGAGCCTGTGCACGTCCTTCTAGATCTCTGAAAATTCCAAAATCATCCTGTCTAAGATAACCAATATATGTATCTTCTTCTTTAAGTTCTTGTTCTGGTCTGTGTTTGATGTCGTTCGATGGCTAGAAGAGGCCATCGATCGATGCTCGAGTATCCACTTTCGTGTTTATTACCCAGCCAGCGTCTTCTGGTGCCTAGGCCGTGATACTCAATCAGCTCTTCCTCTCTATTATCTAAACCGTATTCTTTGTAAGCTTCACAATATCCTCGGTATGCCTGATGTGTGTCGATCGATGGTGTATGGTGACTGTCGATCAGTGCTTGATAATCAAACTGTTGGCCGAGAAGGTTTCCGGGTCCATTTGCCATGGAAAGTATCTCTGCTATGTCTTCCTCAGTGACATGTAAAATTCTTCCATACATAGATCTTGCATGACCCTCTGATTCTCTCAGAATATCAAACTCATCTGGTTTTAGATAACCATATTCCTTCTCATGTTCTACTGCTGAATCTAGTTTTGACTCTGCTGCACTATCAGTATCGATCGATGGTGTAAGGTTACCGTCGATCGAGGTCGATTTCCCGATTCGATGGGAAACATGAAAAACACCAGCCTCTTCCATAGCAATACCACTGTACTCGATTATCTCTTCTTCTCTCTAATCTTTGTCGTACAGAAGGTAGGATGGGTTGTATTCGAAATCTTCATGGTAGGTGCTAATCGGTCCTGAAGTAGGATTATCGATCGATAACAAAGGGTGGTTGTCGACCGATTGCTGAACTGAAAACGCGTCGATCGATTGTCTAGACTGGGTATCGATCGATGCTCCATCTTCTGACTCTTCATTGAACTAATAATCGCTGAATCATGTGACCACAAGCTCTGCATCATTACACAATTCAATCAGAGAAGCTTTGTTCTTACTCTTAACAGGTTCATAAAACAAATTTTGATCAATTAGAAATAGATACAACTTGTTTAACTTCATATCGCAGATAACTCCCACAATGGTCATCAATGCTCTCCCAAGTAGTTGTGAAGAGTTCCAATCTATCATGATGTCCATCACATGGAAGTCTACTGGGACTAGAGTGTTGTTAATCTGCACTGGGACATCTTTTACCATCCCTCCTGAGTTCACTTTTGAGCAGTCTTCAAATGTGAAAGAATCATTGGAGGGTTCCACTTTCATGTTCAGTTCCTCTGGCATAGTCCTTGGGATAATGCTCACTGATAATCCAGTATCACATAGGGCATTGGGATATTTGTTGCCCTTGAAGAAGCATGGGACCACGAACTTCCCAGGATCAAGTTTCTTCCTCAGACAAGTCCCCTACTTCTCTTCTCTCTGAGATGATTGAACATGATCTCTAAATCATCATTTGTCTCCCTTGTTTCCCTGAAAAATATCCAAAATCTGTGAGTATAATAAGCTTCATCAAAAGAAACATCTAAAGGAATTTTGTAAACTCTTTTAGTAAAGCTATCCATCTCTTATACATTGGCTTCTCTACGTTGATGTTTGGGGATATTTTTCTTCCTCTTGGAGTGTCCCTCATCTTCTCTATCAAGATACATGGCTTCATACGTGTCAGTATTCTGTTCTGAAACCGTCACGGTTGAACTCACAATCAAAATCGCATTGATGCTCGTCAGTCGAACATGTTTTCTCATCTGTCGATCGATGCTCATGTCACATTTTTGATCGATAACGCTATCTCTCTGTCGGTCGGTGCTCTCGTATCTGTGTATATTGAAGTTAGTCGATTAACATGAAGCACCTGATACTGTAGGAGTCGTTGTCGATCGACGCTCATCGCGTGGTGTCGATCGACACCAATGTAAACTGCCGAATAACATAGAACTTTCCACAAGAAAATCTCCTTCTTAGAGTTTTTCTCCCTTAACTTCCTGTGAAAAATCATCATCAACCAATGCATTGACGTGATGCTTCTGTCCAGCCTCCATTTTTTCCTTAATCAGGCTCTCATGCCTCCTAATGGTTTCAATTGTTTGCATCACTTGATTCTCGAACTTCTTCACATGGGTGTTGAGGTTTACGAACTTGGTATTGATGTTGAGATACAGACCATCTATCTTTCCATTGAAATCCACAGTCATCTTCTACTTTCCCTCTAAAACTCTGTCAAACATTGCTTTGATCTTGGTTCCCTGAGCCTCTGGAGGAGGATTCTGGTAGTAAGAAGATCCATAAGCCATGTTGTTTTGAAGGACTTCTACTGTGAACCCTGATTAAAGTTACTCCATTGACCATTCCTATAAGAGTTGAAATCTGGATTCCCTTGTCTCTGGAAACCATTCCCACCAATTTAGTTCACATCATCTTCATCAATCTCATCATCTCACGACTCTATTGCATTTACTTCTGCAAAAGTAACCTCTTCAATCTGCTCCTTGCTCAAAGCTGGAATTGATTTCTTCCTCTCAAAATTTGTGTTCTTGGTAATGCTACTGGATACTAGATTCTCAATCTATCTCGTAGCTTCTTCATGACTCCTAGTGCTGAAATTCCCCTCACTAGCTGTGTCCAAAGCCATCTGATACTGTAATCCAATACCTCTGAAGAAAGTGTTCAGAAGCTGCACTTCGTTGAACCCGTGATGTGGACAATCTCTTTGGTATGACTTGAATCTGATCCAGGAGTTTCTGAAAGACTCTGAAGGCTCTTATTAAAAAGTAGCAATCTTGCTTGTCATATCTTCTGCTCTCACTTCATCAACGAAGTTACGCTACAAAGCGTTTTTAATGTCAGTCTACGATCTTAGAGATCTTGGTGGTAACTTCTTAAGCCAATATGAAGCTTCTCCAGCAAGTGAGTACTTGAAGATCTCACAAAAGAGATAGTCCTCAAAGAATCCATTGGCTTTAATAGCAGTCACTAGATCCTCAAATCGTTCCAGATGATCCATAGGGTGCTCATGTCGCAACCCATGGTAAGGCGTCTGCTCTACCAGTCTGAAGAAAGAGGGCTTGATCTCAAAATTGTTTCTCTAAAAAGCTAGGGGATGAATTGTGGATCTATTGGCGTAGAACTGGTCTGGACGGTTATATTCAGCCCGTGCTCTTAGAGAAGCTTGGGAATTAGCTTCAGGTTGACCTACTGCAGCGTCTGCTTCGGTTTTTGCTTCTCTATCAGGGATTACAGTCCCCTGATCGTCTATCTTTTGACCTGCTGCGTTACGCAGATGACCGTCGAGGTCATGCAAGTCTCCACTCTCATCCCGAACCAATACCAAAGTCGCAACCATCTGAACTTGTCAGCTACTGTAGATCGATGCGAGTAAGTTGCTGTCGAACGATGTGGTGCGATCAATGTCGGTAGATGCTCGAGTTCTGATGTCGGTCGATGCTGTCTGTAAAAAAGTGTCGGTCGACGTTATATAGATTTTGTCGATCGATGCTTGTCGTCTTCCTTTGCGGATCATACGTTCGAGTCTTTCCGGGTCTGAGAATATTAGTTCTTGCCCTTTATTGCTCCTGGTACTTCTTTGCATGTACCTGAAAAACAAAGGAAAAAAAGTTTAGTAACTTGAAAGTAATAACAAACCTAGACTAAATCCTAGAAATTAAATCCAATGGCGATCAATGCTCCCCGGCAACGACGCCAAATTTGACATGGTTGTGTTTATTGTTCTAGCAGGGTATGGATATCCTAAAGAATTCACTATCAAATTAACCATAATCTTAAAACACAAATAATACTCTTGCCAAGAGAGATCATGTGTAGTACTTAGAGATTGAATCCACAGAGAGCAATGGCACACAATAGATTTATTATTTCTAAAGACTAAGATAGGTAGGTATATGTATTAGTGGTAAACAATCAATTAAGGAAATATTCCTTATCAAGATGTATATATACAATATTGAAATATGATAATAATGTAACTATGTAAATATGCTATTAACCTAATATATGAAAATGTAAATATGATAAATCTAGTGTTTCAAGCTTAATGGATTATAGGGAATTCGAAGCACGAAAATGTAAATATTCTAGAATTCAAATATTAACTATTATGACCTTTTTAACTCTAACTCTTGTATGCGAGCAAAAGGAAAGACCATCGATCGACGGCTAAGGAATGATGTCTATCGACGGTGAAATCAAAAGGAACTGTGAACAAAATTTAATAAGTTCACCAAGCTAATTAGACAAGCTCTCGCATGCGCCTAACAACCTAGTTCAATGGAGTCTAGTTTTGCACATAACCTACTCTTGTAGTCGTTCATGTCCTACTTTCGAGATCCTAGTTAGCTACGCTAGAATGCAAGCATGAAGCACAACTCAATTGATGGATATTAACTTAACATATCAATCCTACTTTTGGGTTAATCCGTGATTGCTATCATTCAACCTTTAATCTAGTTGATAACTACTCAGACATAATAAAAAAAGAACAATAGTCTGAATATAATGCATAAATGAAACACTGGGATTTCAATACAAATCTCCCTAAGTAGTTATTAATCTTCTCCCTTAAAAATCCTAAAACTTTAATAGAAAACTAAACTCTCAAGAACATTCTCTCTCTCCTCCTTTTTCTACCTTCGACAATGGCATAAATAATATATTGAAGTTCAAACTCGTCCAGAGGTAATCTTGTAATCTTCTGTCTTGTCTTAGACTTGAAGCCGGCTGTGTCTGTGTTTGGGCCATCGATCGATGGCATGTGTGAAACATCGATCGATCTTGGTCTTGTAACATTGGTCGACGCCAAGGTAGTATCATCGATTGACGACTGTTTTGTACTTCGACTCTCTAAATGATCAGGTACGAATTCTTCTCCTCTAAATTCTCCAAAAGCTTCAAGTATCTCCATATCTCCAAATATAGTCTAGACACACATAATAGACCCTCCTATAACATGGCTTAAAACTGGTAGTAAATAGGCTATATCAACAAATTTAGAGATTTTCATAGAAAACATAGTATTTTTTAGGGAGAAAATCAAGACTTCTTTCAAGCTTTGTATTGGAACCCTAGTTTTCTATCCCTAATCTTAACTATGTTCTGCTTAACTATGTATGAGTAGATCTCTTGTTAGTTTTAAGGTTTATTAGTGGTTTTGACAGATTAGCCAAACAATAGAATTACTAGGATGATTACTAGATCTATCATCAGAATTGTGCTTATTGCTTTTTTTCTTGAATAGGTAACTAGAACTATGATATTAGGATAATTGATATCTGCGATACTACAATCGTTACCTGAATTAATCATGTTGAGCATAAGTTGCTAGGGGTAATCGATAGATCAGTCTAGCAATTCTAAGTGAGCTTATCGAATCTGGTCATTTAATGCCTGACTAAGAAATCCATCGATCAATGCCGTTTGCATACCATCGATTGACGGTCAGTACAAATTCGCATATGAAATTTGTAGACTCTAAGCTTAGCCATGGATAGATATAAATTATATCTTTTTTTATTAAATTCGTGTTCTATGATTGAAAACCCCTATGTTTCTTCACTACCTCAAAACCCTATATCTATCTATTTTCCATAATTGCCTACAACCAACTCATACCCGATTTACTAGTTCTTAATGTGCATTTAATTGCATAGCATAACTAAGTTGATTATCAAATCAATTGTGTGCCCTCGCTCTCTATGGATTCGATCTCTAAGTGTGACCACTGAACATCTTATTTGAGAGAGTAATCAGTAGCTCTAGGGTAATTTGAGAACGTATCGGGTATTGTAAAAACTTTCCGCTAGAACACTTTTTCCGATCTTTTCATGTTTAGATAGAAACTCTTTCATTTCTTGTATGTGATGAAATACACAGAGCTTTGTTCTCGTATCCTTATTTAAATAGGCTCAGCTTATTTGCAGTGTATTTCATTCAACATTTCCTGCTCGTATTTGTTAAAGGAATACTTTTGTGGAAGATTTTAGCTGTTGATTTCATCGTGACTAGTTTTCACCCCAACAGTTAGCCCCGAGCTCGCTAGAATTTTTATGATGTTCTTGCGATGTGTTGTTACGTATATTAGGCATGTTAGGCAGAATTAATAGCTTGTAAGTACGAGGGTGAAACAATTTTCACTGAAAGCTATTGTGGATTTCCTTCCTATTTCTCTTCTTTAAGTATGGAGTGAGTTTCCATTCTTACTTGCTCACACTCACTTCTTCAACGAGTTCTCTAAGGTAGAAATTCTTTGTCACTTCTCTCCTTTTGTTATTATGTCAACTAGTGGAAGGATGACTAGTAGTACTTCACGTTTCACTCACAATCCGGAGAGTTTCTTTGTTGAACCACCTCATTTTATCGAAGAAGTGGCCTGGAACTTGAATGATGAAGTAATTTCAAAAATGGAGTTTTCACTGCGCTCCGTTGATCCAAAAGAGGCTGCGGCATAATGGTTAAATACATATTGTATTGTATCACCTCCAGCACCTGTTATGTGGTCTCCGTAGAGAACTCATAGAAAAGGAAAATTTTACGATGGACCAAGCGAAAGTGTCTACCTTTCCTTGGGACCATCCACAATTTTTTGTAGTGTGACGAATGATGTAGATTTTCGTTTACCAAGATTTGGAGAGAATGGCGAGACTCCTCCTTCGGGTTACTTCACTTGTTTAGAAGCATATCTTTTCGCTAGTCGTTTGTTGTTTCTTATCCTGGAGATCATAGTTCAAACTATGAAGCGTTTCAGGGTGTCGATCAGCCAAATCAGCCCTCGTGGTTTGCAACACCTCATATGGATACTGGTTTTTCGTTATGAGAACAGGATTACTCTATTTGCCTATTATCTAGAAGGCCTTTTGTTTCCGGATAGTCAGGAGAAGGATATTTTGCGGCTGTTCCACAAATTTAGTTCCTGGGTATTAGTATCAGAAAATCTGGCTCGTTTCCGCAAGATTGATCCAAGGGAGTTTTGAGTAGTTTTTCCGAAGTAAGATTAGGTGACAATCATCGAGAATTTACTGAATATGTTACTATAGAATCAAATCTTGAATTTTACGAAATCTTAGGTTTCAGAAAACATTTTAACAGTGAGGGATACGATCTCCAGTTTTGCTTAGTTTAGTCTTCGTCAGCCATTTTTTGTTTTGGTGATTCAATAAATATCAACTTTGTTTATTCGAATGAAATACAACATGGGGAATTGGCAATTAGATTTGCTGATCTTTTATTTCCACGAATAATCTACATTTTCTCTGCAACTTCGAGGAGAGCAAGTTTTATTTTCCGAAAAGTTTTCGAAAGACTTCTTTTGGTCGAACCCTTAGGCACTGAGATTTCTCCAACTCGAATTATACTGGGTTTGATAGATTTTAGCGTTGCTCTTTCTGTTTAGAGAGAGAAATCGTGAGCTCGTTTTGGTGCTCTTCCTGTGGCGTAAAGTCGCGACTAGGTATTCGATTTTGTCAAGCACTACAGCGTTTGCGTAAGCATAGGCCACTGGAGTCGTCATTTCTGTGAGTTTCTCTTTCATATTTCCGAAAATGGTTTCGAGCAAGAATTTTGCAGCCTTGAGTTAAAGTAATCCATACCCCCCTCCTTCTAGCGCCAAACTTTGGGAACCGAAATTTGCCCTGTTGATTTCTGAAAATTAAGGATAATCGAGAAAACCCTAACTTTCCTAGAGGTCTGGATTCTCTGCGAGACCCAAGGATAACTAACCAAATAAATTCAGAAAGTATGTAAAGATAATAATGTGAGCTTAAAAAAAGTAGATATTTATTTTGAATTTACGTACGAGCGTTCCAGATAAAAAGCATACGAGAAGCTTGTCTGGAAACGGGATTACAAAGGAAATCCTCTAACACAAGTAGTAAAACGAGACTATGTTTGCTACCACTACCCTAGGTCGAGAAAAACCTATGTGGCCGCAACTCACTTAGCACTAGACGAAAAAGATGGAAACGGTGTTAAAGATTTTGGACTGTACCTTATGAAAGGCTGCCTACGTACCCTTTCAAGGATCAAGCTGAACTTACTTCAATAAAAAGATTGGAACAAGAGTTCTAACTGCCTGGGCGAGTTTGTTTAGCAATCGAGTGGCAGTCATAGAAACCGAACTTGTCGAGAATTAAGCCTAAGGTTTCTAAGTGCATAGAGTTATAGATTCTAATGAATCGTCCCTTGCACATCTCGCCTTAGCATCCCTTATATATTCCTCCTAGGTCGGTTTACCCTCTTCTTTTCTGCCCGCGGGATAAGTTTATCGCTTCGCGAAAATATTCAATTTTTCTTCGATCTTCATGATTATCCCTTGAAACTTCACATTTATCTTCGAACTTGACATTTATCTTCTTACGTAAATAATAGATAGACCGTCATAATATCCTTCGGCTCGATTTCATATAAAACTTTAAGTGGGCTTTTAGCCTTGTTTTAGAACTTTCCGGGCCATTTTTCGACTAAAATGTTTATACGATTTCTTCAAAAGAACATCTTTGGTAAGACTCCAGTTTTATAAAATAGTTCAAATTACTAGAATAGTCGGCGCAATTTGGTGTTTAGTCAATTGTTGCCGTTTTATACAAAAAAAAATTGAACTTATACGAGAAAAGAAGTCTTTGTGGTTTTTATCGTAAAGTTTCAATGGTAATTTTAATCAAGACGAAAAAAGAGACAGTTTATTCGAGGCCCGAAGAGAGAAAGCTGGTCGCCTATTGGCGAGGTGGATGTGGTAGATCCTACTCGCTTGATGGCAAGTTGGACAAGACTGATCCTACTCGCCTCATGGTGAGTTGGATGTGGTTGGTCCTACTCGCCTGATGGCGAGTTGGAAAAAACTGATCCTACTCTCCTCATGGCGAGTTGGACGAGTTGATCCTACTCGACTGATGGCGAGTTGGATGTGGTTGGTCCTACTTTCCTGATGGAGAGTTAGATGTGGTCAGTCCTACTTGCCTGATGGCGAGTTGGATGTGGTCAGTCCTACTTTTCTGATGGCGAGTTGGACGAGCCTGATCCTACTCGTCTCATGGCGAGTTGGAAATGGTCGGTCCTACTCGCCTAATCGAGTGTTGGACAAAACAAATCCTACTCTCCTCATGGCTAGTTGGACGAATCTGATCCTACTCACCTCATCGCGAGTTCGACGGGGGCGAGTAAGAGAGAATGAGTTGCAGAGGGCTATTTATAGAGGGCGAGAAGCAAAGGGTGCGTTTCAGAGAATGAGTAGCAGAGGGCTAGTTGCAGAGGGCGAGTTTCAGACGGCGGGTAGCAGAGGGCGAGTTGTAGAGGCCGAGTAGCAGAGGGCGAGTTGCAGAGGGCGAGTAGCAGAGGGGGAGTAGAAAAGGGCGAGTAGCAGAGGGCGAGTTGCTTGTGTTGATTTCTTTCTTCCGGTCTCAGTCTCTCCGTTGACTGCTTCGTAGACCTTCAGAACTATTTTGTTTGTTTTGCGCAAGTATTTTCGTATACATTTTCTGAAACTGTTTTCCAGAAGATTGCATCACAGATTTTCCTACGAGGTATTTCCATGGAAACTTTCTGAGTTTTGTTCGACAGAAGATTATTTCGTAAAACTTGTCATGTTTGAATAAAATCTCTTTTATTTCTTGTCTAGGATGAAATACATGGAGTTTTGTTCTGATATCCTTATTTAAATAGGATCGGCTTATGATGTGTAGCTTTCTTCAAAATGTTCGGCTCGTATTTATTTAAGGCATATTTCTCAGAAGATTTTAGCTGTTTATTTTGGCGTGATCGATTTCGACCCCAACACTAAGCAGACAGGAAGTTCGGCCACTATGCTAATTAGACCAGCTTTCACATGCATCTAACAACCAATCTCAATGAATCAATTCTGGCACAAAACCTACTCTCGTAGTTGTCCATGTCCTAAGTTCAGGTTCCTAGTTAGCTACTCTAGAACGCAAGCATTAAACACAATTCCAAAGATTGATACTACTTCATCCTAGCAATCCTATTTTGGGGCTAATTCATCAGTACCATTATGAACCCTAAATCTAACAGGTAAATTACTCATACATGATCAAAGAAAACATGATGAACTGAATAATATAGTGCATAGAATACTAAATGGGGTTCCAATACAGATCTCGGAAGCGGTTCAGATCTTCTCCCCTAAAGTACAAAAAATCTCAATGCAAGAAAACTAAAAGCTGTAAAATAAAACGTGATGTTCTTCCTAAAGAATGGCAAAGTCGGATACAGACATGGCAACGTATATGAAGTCGCGATTAAACCCATATAAAGTAGATGAACTCATTCAGGGACATTCTCATAGCTCGTCTTGACTTAGACTTGAAGTTGGCCAATACTCTGCGAGTGGGCCGTTGATCGACAGCAAGGATGCTCCTTCGTCGATCGATGGTCATGCTTGACTTCGACTCGTACTTAGCTGAATGTGAACAGCTATTGGATATCTCTTCTGAATACTCTAACAAGCTCCATGATCTCCATATTGCTCCAAAACGTACCTGGACCTACAAAGACTCTAAAATACAGTCCATACACACATAATAGAATCCAAATAGGGTCCAAACGATGGTCTAAAACTGGTAAATAACAAGGTATATCATCTCCCCAGACTTAACCTTTTCCTTGTCCTCAAGCATAACAAAGGTAGCTTGTGAAATAGTTTTGAAAAGAGGACACACATAATGTATAAGTATAACTATCACAGCTACTATATTGCAACCACATAAAATAATGCTAATCAAAGAGAAACTCTATATTCTCTATCGTAGTATAGCAACCAAATCTATTATGTCAGCAACTGAACAAATACTAATTTGACTCACCCCTCTACTGATCCCATTTCTTTGCATAAAAATAAAGTACAGGCCATATCTTGGGAGTATCGATCAAAGGACACGTGGACTCAACTCCTGAAATCTGCATATACATGTATAAAGTCTTTCATGATCCCTTTCTTACCTCTTGTATCTATTCTATGAATCTTTTTGTATCTCAAACTCAATGGAAAATGATATTGATACAGTCTGTCTTGCCATCTTTCTTTTGCTTTCTTCTTTCTTTTTTTTTCTTTTGGGAAAATTTGTAGGCGAATAGTAGGGTCATCGGTAATGTACCTACCCCTCGCTTCCAACAATGTGTGATCATTCCTTTGAATTAGAATAGTGGGGTCGTCGGTGATGTACCCACCCCTCTGCATCTCAGGAAATCATCTCAATCTTTTCTTTTTATAGATGCTGAAGAGAGATAGAGAAGGGAATCAGAAATACACAGACTAGTACCTTAAAAACTTGCAGAAGGAATCCAATTCGATGTATACCAAGCCCCAAAGCAAGAAAAATATTTAATATTAAGTTGGAGATCAGCTTTGGTTCCTTCAAACTTTCTTAGTTAAATGCGATCTTATGGAAGGATGATCCACTTTGGCATTTCTAGTAATCTCAACAATCAACATGTCTAAGAGTGGTGCTATAGGGTGGTTAGTCAATAAATAAGTTCTGATCATATTACCTTTTTGACTCAATAAAAACTTTTCAAAAAGCTTAAGTAAATATAACAAATAAAATCTTAAAATAAATAAAAGTATCAGCAAACCTCCCCTACACTTAAATAACACTGTCCCTAGTGTTATCCCGTCCGGCTCGGTTAAGGGAAAAATAAATCGTAAGTAAAAGGTAGAAAGAAAGTAGAGGTTACCAATCTTTGTAAGGAGTATCGACCAATGGGGAGTGATGATTGTCGACCGATGGTAAACCATCCAAGCCATCGACCGATGGTGAAGTGTTGATGTCGACAGATTGTGGTTTCGAACTTTTCTACTCCTTCTTTGAAAACCTAAAGTAATTAAATAAAAACCATAATTAATAACTAAATAATGAAAAACCAAATTAAAACTTACTACACAGTGGGTTGCCTCCCACTCAGCACTTGATTATAGTCTTAAGATCGACGTTGGGACTTCTGGACTAGTAAGGTGGTTCATCGAACCAATATGAAAAGCAGGTGTGCACATACTGTTTGTTCGTCTCAAACCATGCACTGATGAATCTCCGCACAGCTTCTTCTCCTCTGGTTTTCTATCCTTATATGAGCAGTCTTCATTGTACTCATCCTTTCCTGGAGTGTTTGAATGCCTATCCCTCATCAAATCTTGAGAAAGGTAAACTCCATCAAGCTTGTCTTCTAATAACTTCTCTGTTACCAGCCGCTGACTAAATGCTGTGTGATGACTATCGATTGATGGCCTAGTGTTGTTGTCGGTCAATGCTGAACTAACTGCTCCAATCGATTGTTGTTGTTGAATAACCTGATGAGTGTAGCACATCTTCTGGTTCATATCTTCCATGCACGTGGTTAACCAGCAAATAATGTTGTTCAACGGGTGGTACAGGTCATCACGCCTCTTGTAATAGTCATCCATAATCATCTCATGGGCCTTGTAAACTCCTTGTACCATGTTGTCAACTTCTTGTCTGCTGTAACTTGATGTGTCTGGTCTTCCTCTGTGAATGTCTGCTGCAAACTATGGCAAACATAGATGAGTATATTCATGAATGTTGACTCTTTCAAGAATCTCCCTGATGTCGTCCTTAGACACATTGATGATTCTGCCATCCGTGGCTCATGTATTGCCATTCTCATCTCTGTAAACTCGATACTCATCTCTCTTCTCCCAACGAAATCTTCTTCGGATGTTGCTGCCAAAAGCTCTGGATCTATATTCGATGAGACCGTCGATTGATAGTAGAAGTGTCATATCTAGAGATGCTGGATCTTTTGTTTTGTTCAACTGGCTGAAGACTCTATACTTCCAGAAATCAAATGTATAGTGCCCAGCTGCTTCTTCTAGGTAAAGTTCTATGTAATCTGGGTTGGTGTTCTCTGGTGCCATCTCACGGTATTGCTGTCCAGTGTAGACAATCTCTTATGGACTGTATTCTTAGTTCTGACCTGTGGGATGAGTATCGGTTGAGGTTTGAAATCGACCGATTGTTGTATGCTGAGACCGTCACCCGATTGTTGAAGTTGTGTATTGATCGATTCTGAAGGATGGTTTCCGTGCAGTGTTTGTATGTAAGTGCCATCGATCGATACCAAGGGCTTGGTATCGATTGATGCTATCTCCGCAGACTCCTCCACTTGCTCGTAATTACAGGAGCATGTAGCAATTAAACTTGGATCATTACCCAATTCTAACAGAGTAGCCTTGTTCTTGAATTTAAGAGGTTCCTAAAAATTATTTGAATCAATTAAGGATAGATACAACCTGTTTGTCTTCATGTCGCAGATAGGTCCCACTGTGGCCATGAATTCTCTTCCAAGGAGTAAGAAAGAGTTCCAGTCAATCTTGATATCCATCACATAGAAGTCTACTAGGACTAAGGCGTTGCAAATCTGCACTAGGACGTCTCTGCCTATCCCTCCTGAATTCACCTTGGAGAAATCCACACAAGTGAATGAATCACTGGAAGGCTCCACATTCAGGCTCAGATTCTCTGCCACAGCTCTTGGCATGATGCTGATTGCTAATCCAGTATCGCAGAGGGCATTGGGATACTCGTGGCCTTTGGGAAAACATGGAACCACGAACTTCCCAGGGTCACTATCATTGGCTCAGGGATATCAGTGTTCTGTTCTAGAGTCTCCATACTTGGACGTCTGACCAACAAGCTTGCATTTACACTTGGTAGAAGAACTGATTGTGCTGTTGAAGATCGTCGATCGATGTTGATGTCTCGACGCATAGCATTGTTTGTACTAAGATATGTGTAGAGTATCACTTGCTGGAAAACAAGTGTCCACATCTTATTTTCTCATCTGGAACTAGGTACCAACGAAGCTTCTTATGACTTCGTCACCTCTCATTCTTTGAATGTTCATGTTCTCATTGGTGATCTCAATTTGACTAATCCTCTCATGAAGGTTGTCAATGTGTTTGTGTAACCAGCCAATTCTACCATCTGTGGGTATTGAAATGTCATCCAACCTCCTGGAGATATCTTCCATCATGATGACTTTAGATGCATAAACTCCATCAAGTTTATCTTCTAGCAGCTTTTCAGTTACCAACGTATGTCTAAATGGTCCACGTGAAGCATCATTTTATGGTCAAGCTCGTCCGTCAATCAATGTCCATCTCTTCACACGATTCCACGGATTCTTCAGGTACCTTCGATCGATGGTTATTTCTGGAAGTCGATCGATGGTCGTTCTAACAGGGCAAGGGGTTTCTCACAAGTTCCTTCCTCCTGGTACCTAACTTCTTCCACTACTTGCCAAAAATCATAATCTATGATGGCAATGACGTGGTGCTTCTGTCCAACCTAAATATTTTCCTTGATCAAGGCTTCTTGTCTACTCACAACTTCACTGGTATGAAAACTTGATTCTCTAGCTTTTCCACAAGGTGTTGAGAGCTTCAAATTTAGTGTTAAGGTTGGCCTAGAGAGCATCAATTTTTCAAATGAAATCCACTCTCATTATCTACTACCCCTCCAGAACTTTGTCAATCATGGCTTCAATCTTGTTCTCCTAGGTATATTATGGGCTGTTCTAATAGTAGGAGGCTCCATAGGTTCTGTTGTTGCTGTAGGGTCTCAGCTTATGTGATCGTTGGTTGTAGCTACTCCTCTGACCATTGCCATAAGAGTTTATGTAGCTATGGTTCCCGTACCTATGGAATCCATTCCACCAACAAACTTCACATCTTCTTCTTCCCCTTTCACATTGTCATATCCTATAGCTTCTACACCTTCTGCGAAGCTAACTTGCTTCCTCATAAACCTCTGAACACTGTCAAACTTGGCTTTTACTTCTTCCATCTGATCCTTGGTTAGTGTAGGGACTGATTTCCTCCTCTCATGATCATTGTTCTTGGTGTTGTTGCTAGCTGCCAAATTCTTTATCAATCTGGTAGCCTCTTCTAGACTCCTATTTTAGAAGTTTCCCTCATTGGCTGTGTCTAAATCCATCTGGTATGACAGCTCAATACCTCTGAAGAAAGTGTTGAGAAGTTGCACTTCATTGAATCCATGGTGTGGACAATCTCTTTGGTAGGATTTGAATCTGATCAAGGAGTTTCTGAAAGACTCTGCAGGCTCCTGTGTGAATGTAGCAATTCTGCTCCTCAAATCCTCAGCTCTAGCATCATCAAAGAAATTACGTAGGAAGCTGTTTTGATGTCTGTCTAGGATGTAAGTGATCCTGGTGGTAGTTGCTTAAGCAAGTATGAAGCATCTCCAACAAGCATATATTGGAAGAGCTTGCATAGAAGGTAGTTCTCAGGGACTCCATTATCCTTGATGGCAGATACAAGATCCTCGAACCACTCCAAATGATCCATAGGGTGTTCATGGGAATAACCATGAAATGGTGTCTGTCCCACAAGTGTGCAATAGGCTGGATTCAGCTCAAAATCGTTCCTCTAGAAAGATGGAGGGCAAAATGCAGATCTGTTGGCATATAATTGATCTGGACGATTGTAGTCAACCAACCATCTAGGTTGAGCAGCCTGGGCTTCACCTCTAGCTGAAGCTAAAGCAGCTTCTTCTGGTTCAGGGATTACAATCCCTTGATCATCAATTCTCTGACCTTTTGATAACTGAGATCGAATTCAAGTGCGGTTTTGATCAAGTATTATGAATTCAATAGCTTGAAAATCTTAAAATGTCGATGGTCTAGTAACCGGAAGCATGTAAACTGAGATAAGGCAATTGTGTTCTGGAGGTTTGGAATGATCTGCAGAGATAGAACAAGGTTCTACTTACATTTGAATTTGAGCTGCAGTGACTTGTAACGCCCTCCTTCTGCAGTCTGAGCTGGAACAGTCCAAGGACGGGTGTATCTAGACTAATCAGACGAGCGAATCAGTGTTGGACTTGTCGTCTGGAAGTATTGGTGGGATTAAGACAGTATTGTCGGATCTGAACATAGCAGTTGAATTTGTTGGACTAAGCTTGTCGGATTTTAGACAAGGCAGTTGGACTTGTCATCCGAGATCAGTTAGTCGGAGTATGGACTGATTGATACACGTTTTGGTGGGAACGATTACTGAGACAAACGTGTATTGATAAGCCAAGGAAAATGGCGGGAACGTTAATGGCGGTTACTGGGTGGTTACTAGAGCTGTTACCAGGGCAGTTCCAGAGTAGTTACTAGACTGCTTAACAGACTAGACAGTTTTTGAAAACTTCCAAGGAAGTTATGGAGCGGTTACTGGACTGGGAAGTTAACCGAGGAATTATCAGTTACAAAAGTAGTTACCCGGAGCAGTTACCAAAAAGTTCAGGAGAAGTTCTAGAGCAGTTACTGCATTAAATAACTGACATGGACAGTTACTGAACTGGCATAACCGCCTCTGAGCTGTTACTGAGTGGTTATGGGACAGTTATCTTGAACGGTTGAGAGAAGTTAAGGGGAGAAGTTCCAAAATGGTTATGGATGGATCCTAAACCGCTTATAACTGTCACTTGGCAGTTGGCTGGAGGGAAACAAACTGTTGTGGGCAATTAGTGACTTATAGGCGTGGGATCAGTTATTTGGCAGAACAAAACCACCCATCTGATCCCTTTAAATGGGATTTTCGTGTGGAAAAGGGGATCAATTCTCTGACCTATTGCATTACGCAGATGACCATCTAGGTCATAAATGTCCCATATCTCATTCCTATTCACGATCAGCATCGCAACCATCTCTGCTCGAGAATCACCGTCGATTAATGTCTCGGTATTGGTGTCGATCGATTCCGGCAGATGACTATTTATCGACAAGAATTTTTGGCGTCGTTTGATGCTTGTCCCTTTTCCTTGCGGATGCTACGTTCGATGGCTACTGGGTCTGAGAAAATTAAGTCTTTTTCCTTGTTGCTTCTGGTACTACTGGGCATGCACTTGAAAGACAAAAGACGGAAAAATAGTTGTTAGTAAACTAAAAAGAAAACCTAGACAGAACTTGCAAAACAAATCTAATGGCGATCCTTGCTCCCCGGAAACAATGCCAAATTTGATATGTCCTCAATTACCGAAGAACTATTAGTTACTCTCTCAAATAAGAAGTTCAGTTGTAGTACATAGGGATGAAATCCACAGAGAGCTAAGGCACACCATGGATTTGATAATCGACTTAGTTAAGCTAGGCAATTGATAAGACTTTAGAAATAGTAAATCAAGAAATAGTTTGTTTGTAAGCAAGTAAGTAAAATAGCTCGATCTAGGATTTTCATGTAGTGAATTAAAATGGATAGAATCCAAGGGGTTTTCAATCATAGAACACGAACTCAATTAGTAAAGATATAAGTTATATTTATCCTATGGCTAAGCTAATAGTCTACAAATTTCGTGTTCAAATTCGAAATGACCATCCATCGATGGTTTGCAAACGACATCGATCGATGGTTTTCTTAGTCAAGCATTAAACGACCAGATTCGATTGGTTCACTTAGAATCACTAGACTATTCTATCGTTTGTACCTAGTAATTTAAGCTCAACAGGATTTGTTCAAGTAACGATCCTACTCTCGTAGTGTCAATTATCCTAAGATCAGGGTTCTAGTTAGCTATTCTGAAACAACCCATAAGCATAATTCTGATGATAGATCTAATAATCCACCTTAGGAATTCTATTGTTTGTCTAATCCATCAAAACCATTAATAAAACCCAAATCTTACAAGGTGACTACTCAGACATAGCTAAGCTGAACATAATCACAAACATAAGATAATGCATAAGATAAAGAATAAGGATAGAAAGTTCCAATTCAAAGCTCCAAGAAGTCTTGATCTTCTCCCAGAAAACCCTAAACTACTATTTTTGTTATGAAAAATATCCAAGCTTTTAAAAACTCTTCATTTGCATAAAATACTAGCAAGGAGAATATAAACTAGGTAAAAGAAGTCCAAGGGTAATCTTGTAATTTATGTGACTTGCGCTTCAAGTCAGATACTTCGTGAATTAGTTATGCTGGAACAGGAATGAAGAAAACGTCCGTAAGTGAAACTGGTGTTTTACCTAAGGAAGTGATATTTCAGTGAACATGTGTTCAAGAGAAAAAGAGCCGAACTGATGAGTATGAATGGCATGATATTGAACTGAGATGGACAAGTCGTCCAGGAAAAAGTCTAATAATAAATGACTAAGGCATTGGTACGGGACAGGAAATAGTCTAAATTCGTTTTGTAATCTTTCTATATTTTCCGCATTTATTTGGTCACTTGTCGTTGACTCTCGCACAGAATCCAGACCTCAAGGGAAGTTAGGGTTTTCTGGCTTTCCTCCGATTACGGAAATCGACGGTGTGAATTTTGGGTTCCACAGTTTGGCGCTAGAAAGGGGGGGTACGGATTAATCTAACTCACGGCCGCAAAAACGCTTGATCGAAAGCATGTCTGCAAATATGAAAGACAAACTCGCAGCACTGACTACTCCTATGGCAACGCTTACGCAAACACTGTAGTGCTCGACAAAAGTGAATTCCTAGTCGCGACTTTTCGCCACAGGAAGAGCACCATACAAGCGCACGATTTCTCTAGCTAAGCAGAAAGGACAACGATAAAAAATATCAAACCCCGTTGAATTTAAATTGGAGAAATCTCAGCGCCTAAGGTTCGACCAAAAGAAGTTTTCCAAAAACTTTTCAGAAAATAAAACTTGCTCTCCTCGAAGTCGCGGAGAATGTAGATTACTCGCACAAATAGAAGATCAGAAAATCGAGTTTTCAATTCCCCAGTGTTGTATTTCTTTCGAATAATTTTCGAAGAAATGAAGTTGATCTCTGTTGAATCACTAGAAACCAAAAACGGCTGACGAAGACTAAACTAAGCAAAACGGGAGATCGTATCTCTCATTGCTAAAACGTTTTCTGAAACCTAAGATTTCGTAAAATTCAAGATTTGATTCTATGGTAACATATTCAGTGAATTCTCGATGATTGTCACGTAAGCTTACTTCGGAAAACTGCTCAAAACTCCCTCAGATCGAAAATTTCTGACTGAGTTTAGTCGAGACAACTAAGCTCATCAAAAAAGAGTTTCTGATACTAAAATCCAGGAACTCAATTTGCAAACAGCCGTAAAACATTAGTTTCCCAAAAAAGGGCTCTCATTTGGCCAAACTCGACAACATGTTTACAAAATGACTTTCATAAAATTAAACTCTACAATATTTTAAGGAACAATTTTCATAAACGCGGACAATCTCAAGTTGGATCAATCAATCCAACTCACCAGATGGCGAGATGGACAAACCGCATCCAACTCGCCATCATGCGAATTTGCTTTGTTTGCTGACATCTCCTCCTTGAAATAAGTCTTGAAAGCATTGAAATCTTTCTTGACTTCAGAAATGGCTTTCTCGAAGCCAGACATGCGCATCTCCATGTCCAGGTTGCGCTTCAGTGAGTCAGGAATTGACACAAAAGGACTGGTGTTCTTTTACTGAACACTGGCAATGCCATAGATTTTACCCTTCTTTGTTTGTGCTCTCTGCAAAAAGAAAGGAAAAAGAAGGGTAAGCAAGCATTTACTCACAGTTCACAACTCCAATAACTAACAGAGACAATCACAAGCATTTCCATAACTAACTAAGACAGTCACAACTCCAATAACTAACCGAGACAATCACAAGCATTTCCAATCACAGTTAAATAACTAAGTAGTAAGCGAGTAAGAAGACATAAATACAATGAAGATGAGTGATGAGATGACCTTGATGTATTCTTGGTTGAGAAGAAAGCGCTTTGAATTTGTAGCAGCAGTGGACTCAGCTTGACTGTCGCCAAGTGGAGATCCTTCTTGTAACATCTCTTCGACAGCTTGCTCAACCTCCAGCACCAGTTCCTCCGTACGGTTGTCTATGAATGAACCATCTTTACCCATGTGAGCCTTCTTCGCAAGGGCTCTATATGGAGGTGGTTCATCTAAACCTTCATCAACCATATATAAGAAAGGACACAGATGGAAGTTAGACATCACTTAAGACAAAAAAAAATAAGAAAAAAAAATCTTATACTTAATGCCAATGAAACATCGTGGGCCTGCACCGTGTTTGTGCATCTTCTTCCCTGTATGAGCAGATTTACGAGATGCTGCAGTTGACTGAATCTTCCTTTTTGCCTGCTCAGTGCCATAATTGTTAACAATTGTTTCCCTATCAGTGTCAGTGATGTACAAAGGATGCCTGTTATCTCTCATGTTCTGGCTGATGCGGCCAAAGACGGTAACCTGATATTTTAGCTTCCATATTAGGTAGATTTCATCATGGAATTGGTCTTCCCAGTAGTAGTGTTGCTACAAAAGAAGATAAGTCATCATAAACAAATATTACTAAGCAAATTAACAGGCATCTGATGTTGAGAAAGGGAAAAGGAGGGAAACAATGACTTACAATAAAGGCATACCACCACTGATCCTTCTTCTCGTCTGGAACGACTTTTTAGGTTGGCCACGGCCCCCATTAGTTTCCCTGCCATGTTGCTCGGATAAAAGCATGGACTTCCGGATCAATACCGAACCTGAGACAAGACAATGGCAAACATCCAACAAAATCATATATTAAACTCTACATTTAACCTACTAATACATGGTTTAACTAATTCCACAACACAATGCTAATCATAACAATATTAACCATCACACTGATACACGGTGAAGAACATTAACCATCACATTGATACTTAGAATCTTACCACAATGCTCCATTGAGCTTTTGAGGATGGAGGTTTTTCTGGTTACGTCTGCATGGTGCACGTAGCAGAGCATCTTCTCCTCTCCTGACATAAGTAGCAGGAGCCGCAGACACTGCAGTTGAAGAGCCGGCAGATGCGTGAGGTACAGCGCCAGGAGGTACAGCACTAGGAGGGACAGGCGGAGCAGAAGTTGGGGACATGGCAGCAGGCAACGAGGTCGTCTTTGAGGTCTCCCTTGTCTCATATCTGTAGACAGACAAAGAAAAGGAGTATTAGGATATGAGACAAAATGGAAACCGAAAGCAAAACAAAACTTGAAATGGAAACAAGACAAAACCGAAACATGAAATCAAAATTGACACTTTAGATCAAAACCTACAAACCCTTGAAATTGAAACCCTACAAACCCTTGGAATCAAAATCAACACTTTATATCGAAACTAAAACCAAAATCGAAGCCCTTTAAACCCTTGAAATCGAAACCCTAACTCAACATGTAAGTCGAAACATGAAAAAAACCGTAAATCGAAACAAGAAAAAACCCTAAATCAAAACACAAAAAGACGCTAAATCGAAACACGAAAAAATACCTAAATCGAAACCTGAGGTTTCGAGACACAGACGAGAGGCTCACTAACCTGTGAGCTGTAATCCGGAAGACCGCGAGCGACGATGGACTCCGTTTGAGGTTCCGGTGAGAGGAATCATCGCTGAGAGAGAGAGACGAGTTTGAGGGAGATGAAATAGAGGCGGCGATAGAGATGTTTTCGTCGGAAGAGAGTGAGAGACAGATATATTGGCCTTAACTTAATGAGGGAAAAAATGGGTTTGGAGTGGAAAAATTAAGTTTAAAATGAAATGGGTTTTGGGTTTAGGAGGGAATTTTTTTAGGTTAATTTTTTTTTTTTTGGGGGGGTTGGGGGGGGGGGAATGTAATTTAATGATTTAATATTGGGTTTAGTTATGGTTTAGGGTTTAGTTAGCGTTTTGGGTTTAGATTAAAATGTAAAAAATTAAAAAATCTCAGAAATATTAATTAGAATTTAGGAGTAAAGGGTTGAGTCAAACAAATTATATAACATAATTAAAAAATCATAAAAAGGATGGAGTTATGGTTTGGAATTAAGTTAATTTGTGTATGTTTACACAATATATTGACATTTTAAAACTAAGAAATCTAGTTACTATATATTACGAAATTTTAAAACTTCATCAATTAAAAAATTTACTAAGAACTTCACTTATTATATATTACAAAATTTTAAAACTTCATGAACTACAAATTTACTAAAAATTCACTTATTATATATTACAAATTTTTACAACTTCATGAACGACAAATTTACTAAGAACTTGAATCAGATTCTGAATCTGAATGAGTACAAGACTCTTGTAGTTCATCTTCGGAAACATATTCGTCATTAGGAGGAACAACTGGCGTGGAATCATAATCTGACTCATTTTCGACAATCTACGACTCAATGTGCAACATCTCGCTTTGTGCAACAACTTGGTTGTGTGTATCATCTTGTAAAGCAACAAGAGAATCTTCAGAAGTTTCTCGAAACCCTCTAGGCATAACTATTGTACATGCCCACCAATCGTTTGCTGATGTATGTCGTACCCGCGGATAAGGGATAAAAAAACTTGATCACAATTACCAGATAAGATAAATGGATCATATTTCTCATACTGCCAGCGCGGAGACACATCAACGATTCCTGATTTATCTGTGTGGAAGCAGTATCCACGTGAATGGTAAATCGGCCAAGTTTTACACTTATGTTGCGGACCTTGTACAAAATCCAACTTCCAGATCGAAAACTCATATGTGTTACTTGATTGCACAAACTGTTAATTAATTAAAATTATATCAATAATTGATAAGTTTCAAATTCAAATTATAAATCAAATAATATCAGAAACTCACATAGTTTTTCACACATTCGGCAAAATGTTGGTCTTTCGCCATTTGTAGATCATTAGACAACATATTTGGGTTTCTCTCCATCATAAAATTCTCAAACATCCTGTATGTTTAAAGAGATTAGCAACTTCAAAAATCCTATAAATTTTAAAATTTATCGAAGTACCTTTCGTAGGGTTCGAATGTATCACAATTTAGGATCATAAAAGTCTAGAGGACGTTGTAGTCATCATCGGTTAGCCATTTCTCTTCAGATTTTCCACCAACCCGACATTCATGGTAAAAAAAGTAGGTACTTCTGGATATTGATATGTAAACCAAACTTCTTCAGGAAGTTGAATCTCAGATACCACATGTGGACTACCAAAGAAGTTTGCAGAAGCGGTAGATATATCTTCATTCACACATAATGCAATGATGGAACCTGCAATGTGTGCCTTATTTTTAACTTTCTTTTTTCAGATGGTACATGTATCGTTCGAATGGATATATCCATCTATATTGCACTGGAACACCTAAAGCAGCTTCATCTGCTAAATGCACGGGCAAATGTTCCATAACATCAAAGAACGACGGTGGAAAAATCTTCTCCAAATTGCAAAGTTTCACCGCAATGTTTTCTTTTAAAATGGCCAAATCTTCTTGCCTAAGTATCTTCGCAGAGAAATCACGAAAGAAGAATGCTATCTCAACAAAACAAATAATAGGAGTTACTCGATAATAACACATATCAAAATAATTATTAAGATAATGTACCTGAAATTGCAATGTGAACACTTTTGGGAAGTAGTTCCTTAAACGCAAATGGGAGAAGTCGTTGCATAATGAGGTGACAATCATGACTTTTCAGACCTGAAATCTTGCTATTCGTCTCGTGTATACATCTACTAAACTTTGAAGCATATCCATCTGGAAATTTTATATCATTCTTCAATCATCGCAAAAAAATCCTTTTTTTTTCTTCTTTCGTCAACCGAAATATCGGGACTGGCATTGTTCCATCATCTTTGATATGTAACTCAGACCTTCTGCACAAATCAGGTAGATCCATCCTCGACTTGGCGTTATCTTTTGTTTTCCCTGGAATATTAAGCACCTTGTTGATAAGATTATCGAAGAAATTTTTATCAACATGCATGAAGTCCAGGTTGTGACAAAGAAGAAGGTTATTCCAATACGAAAAATCCCAAAAGATACTCTTTTTCACCCAATTGTGGTCTTTGTCGTAGCCGTCTATAGTGGGTGAAGGTTTCTTGTGTCCATTTCCTCCACAGTCGACAGTTTTGTTCAGTCCTCCGATGTTGTTGATTCTTTCGTAGAGAACTTCTTTTCCCGTCAGCCATGGTGGAGGATCATCAGTTATTGTCTGCCCCTTTCGAAACTCTTGGACATTTCTTCTGTAAGGATGCTCCTTAGGCAGGAATATTCTACGGCAGTCAAACCAACTATGCTTCCTTCCATATTTCAACCAAAATGAATATGTATCATCTAGACAATATGGAAAAGCTAAACGACCATGAGTCATCCATCCTGACATCATGCCGTAAGCGGGAAAGTCATTAATTTTTCACATTAGTGCGGCTCGCATCATAAAATTTTCCTTCTTAGAGATATCGTATGCTTGAACTCTATCGCTCCACAAAATTTTTAGCTCTTCTTTGGATGACTTGGCCCAGGAACTAGTACTGATAAAAAGAAATATTCCCTTTTCATAAACATACCAGGAGGTAGGTTATACGGGGTTAAGATGACGGCCAGACTGAGTGGGCTTCACCGCTCATACCCACTGGATTAAATCAATCTGTTGTTAATCCTAGATAAAATTTTGGACTTTCCGCAGCGAAATCAGGATATACCTTATTAAAATGCTTCCACACTGCTGCTTCAGAAGGGTGATGCATTTCTTCTTCTGGTGACACATGTTCTGCGTGTCGTCGCATTTGTGATGCAGCCGCCTTTTGTTGGTACATACCCTTCAACGTGTCTGTAATAGGCATATAAAACATTCTTTGTTTTGGACGTCTTTTACCCTTCCCATGGTTCTGGTGATATCTATCTTCCCCACAAAACCGACACGCCAACAACTCCCGATCTTATTTACAAAATAACATGCAATTATCCTCACAAATATCAATCTTGACAACAGGGAGACCAAGCGAATTCGTCAGCTTATTCGTCTCATAATATGAACCATGAGCTATATTTGGTTGTGGAAAAACATTTCTAAAAGTTTGTGATATCTCATCCATACATGACTCCGCCAAATTATGATCAGTTTTTACTTTCATTAAACAAGAAGCAAAATATAGTTGAAAAATACCTTCAACACATCCATCATATAGTGTTTGATTGGCGGCTTCAAAAACTTCAACACTCTTTCTTCATATTGCTCTTCATTGGGTTCTTCCATCAAATTCTCCGCTATATCGGTTGACCCAACGTCTCCTCCTGGAATGTTCTCTTGATATGGCCTATCTTCCGCATACGTTGCTTCATTTCCCATAAATTGACCTCCCGTCGATGATTCTCCAACTCCATAGTAATTTTCTCCATGGCTTGAAAATACATAATAATTACTCTTGAAGCCAACTCGGTAAAGATGGAGAGATACGGTTCTTGCATCACGTTGATTTCAGTTTTCACATCTTGCACAAGGACATAACATGGTTTTTCTCTCTATAAAGGAATTTTGATTTGAGGCAAATGAAATAAAAACTTCAACACCTTCGCTAAACTCTCTTGAAACAGTATTATAAAGTGGATCAATGTGTTTATCGATCCACTCTCGATTTTGAAAATAATGAGATATTGAACACTCATTTGTTTTTTTTTTTGTGAAAAATTGTTTTATCTTGTTTAAATTATTATGCTTGTTGCAATCTCAAATAAATTCGTTGGTTTATATAAGCAAAACCTTGCCACGTTCTTGGCACAATTTGCCACGAAATTTGCAACGATATTTGCCACATCCTGCCACGAAATTTTGCTACGGTTTTGACATGAAAATTTTTGTGGTAAACTTTTCAAATCTTATCTGCACCAAATCAGAAGGATGGGATGACACAAAAAAAGTTTGCCACTAAATTTACCATAAAAAATGTTTGTGGCTTTTTTTTTTGTATTTATCACTGCTATATGCGCAAGATTTGATTGCTCTGACATTACTTTCGGTGGGATACCCACGTTTTTCTACGAAATATTTTGTGGAAACTATTTTTTTCCTCTGATTATTATCAAATTATTATAAATATTGTTAGCCACGATTAGAACATAGCAAAACGTGGCTTATTTTCACACGAAATGTCACGCTTTTTATCGAGACAAGAAAGCCACATTAATTTCTTGGCAATCGTGGCTATAGCTTGCCATGATTTATTATGTAGCAATTCCGTGGCAGGGTTTGCTACGAATTTGACACGATTTACCACAATATCGTTTTCGTAGCAAATTCGTAGGTAGTTCATAGCTTTTGCGTTTTTGCCACGAAATTAACGTGGCAATTTCGTGGCTGTGGCATTGTTTTTTACTAGTGGGCCTAGGTCTTGCCCTAAACCAAGCACATTGGTCTCAAACATCTCTAGGCATGATATCAAAATGATATGAGAACCCAAAATATGTCTCTTAATTTAAATTCCAAGATTCATGAAATTCCGAAAAATCAAAATTTTCAATCATTATCATCTAAAACGAACAGTGTATATAACAATCTACAAGAGTTAGATATGAGATAACAACTCATACTCTTTCCTCTACATTCACACGAATACAAACATGCTCTTAAAATGCGAAACCCAATTCATTAGAAAGCAGCAGCGAAGCGGCAGAGATTCGAAGCCAAACGCGGCCAGTCCCAAAAATATAAATATGGCCACATTTAGCCAGAGAAAACAGCCAACAAGGCAAATACCGAGGCCGACAAGGTCTAATATAAAATTCCATCTGAAGAAACATCCTCGATAACATCTACACGACATATAACTAAACCGTAAATGTCTAATTTGAAAACAGATCGTAAGAATCTTAACTCCAGGGCGAACTAAAAAAGGCTTGATCCCTTCGTCAAGGGTACGTAGGCAGCCTTTACAAGGCATAGCCCCAATCTTATCGCATTCCATTCTTAGGAGAGTGAACATACCACTTTCAACAGACAATTTTAACCATTAATTCCGTCGACCTTACCTGACATGCCTAACCACTCGCAAGAATATCGTAAAAATTCTACGAGCTGAGGGGCTAACTGTGGGGATCAAAATCAGTCACGACAGAATTAATGTCTGAAAATTCACGAAAATATTTGTTTTCTAAAAGAGGAAATAAAAAGCGTGAGAAACCACAACTAGAACATTGTACAAATTCAAAAAGGATTGGACGGAAAATTATCGGAAAGGATAATCGAGCAACGGAACGACCAAAACAGCTGTGTCCAAACCGCCCGACGGAAAGTAGAACGGACCAAGCCGAAGCCGACCTACGGCTAGTTGAATGGAGTTGTTGTGCAGCTGTTGATACACACACGGAGAAAAGTCGCTGTAAATAAAAGTAATGATGTCTTTGAAAATATCTCTGATGCTCTCTGTATCCTTCGTAAGGTCAAGCTTCTCCGGCTCCCGTTGCACTCGGATATAGTCGAAATCAAAAGTCAAAAGCATCATGCTTGCACCGTCCAAGAGGGAGTTATTAATGTCGTGTTTGAGCTCATGGAGTCACGGGAAATCAAAGTTAACGATGATTTGACATGGGACCCACGTAACTGCAAGTTGAAAGTCGTGCTTATGGTTGAAACTTCAAGTTAAACCAATGTTGTAGTGATTTGGGTGTGCGTTTTGTGCTATTGTTTGTATAATTTACAGAATACATGAAATTTGAAGAGTGCATGGATTATGTTGGGGACTACATGATAAAGCATGGAACTTTTGAGGGTCATCTCTGTCTCTCCCAGGTTCATTTGCTACAACGAGATTTACAGTATTGATGCTTGATGTGAGTGTATGCTCTTGATTCATTTTACTATTTTCAATTCTTGTAGGGGGCTTTTCTATGTGCGGCTATTTTTAATGTAAGAACAGATACATAAGTAAATATGTAATGACCCGACTGCCCCTTGCTAATTGGCAGTTTACATCCGCTCACTCGGCCCGTAGGCTCCATTCTATCTGACGATCGATGCGTTATTTTTCCAAGGCTCAAAGTCATTTTTATTGACCTTGCAATCACCATATGACATTTCTTTGTGCTTTGGCCTCACTCACACGGTATCGTGAATCACTTCCCGATAGGTCACTCATCCTTCCACCACTCCAACATAAGCACGCTTAACCCTGGAGTTTTAAATGGATGTGTGATGAAAAATGTAAGTGCACTTTGGTGACATAGGTAACCAAATCAATTCTCTTAAGCCGTTTTACATATACCAGAAATCGGGATGTTAGAATTTACCTTCACTCACAGAGCGCACACCCACGTTACGCACCACAACAGGTCTAAAGACGCCTCTCGGTTCAGTACCGACATGGCTAACCAGCTCTGATACCACTTGTAGCGCCTTAGACCGCCCACATCCGATCGATGCATTAATTTTCCTATGGCTCAAATTCATATTTCCTAACCCTGCAATTACCTCATGACATTTCCCCGTGCTTTGGTCTCACTCACCCGGTATCGCGAATCACTTACCGGCATGTCCCCTATCCTTCCACTACTCCAGCATAAGCACGCTTAATGCTAGAGTTTTAAATGGATGTATGATGGAAAAGGTAAGTGCACTTTGGTGATATTGGTAACCAAATCAATTTTCTTAAACCTTTCCACATATACCAGAAATCGTGATGTTACAAATTCTTGCAGAGAGCTTTGAAAGAACAATAGTAGATTTCATTGTTTTTTGTTATGAGTAAGTTTTGGAGGTTGTATCTGTTTGTTCCGAGTAAGTGTTTTGATGATGAAAACTTTTTGTAAGGGACGGCTCTAACTAAGGTTCCTGGATAGAAGTTTGTGCAGCCTAAAGCTGCGGTTGGTGCATTCCCATCTCCAGTTCGTTGCCTATTACTTCATTTGATATGTAAAACGGAACAACGTCCCTGCTCATGTTCTTGACTTGGTTCCTCAGTTAATTAATAATCTAAGACACTTTTCTTAAGGTTTACGTTAATAGTGTAGCCAAGATTGACATATGAATATTTAGACAGAACCTAATGTCTAGTACTACAAGTTAACTTAGTTTTAAATCCCCATTAGAGATTCTCTGCTACAACATCAGGATTGGCTTTTGATCTATATTCTTAAATGAGAATGTATAGACTTCAATTTTTTTTTGAAAAGAACTGATGGCCTGTGATCTTTATTTTTTGTGTATGTTTTACCCACTTGGATAAACCAAGGAATTAATGCAATATATGGCTATCTATAACCCTCCCATAAATATAATAAAAATATCAATTATTAATTTAAACAATCACCAATGTATGGCTATCTATTACCAAAATTAGAGCTATGTAATCCCTATTTAGACTAAAAATATTTAGTATTTCCAAGTGGTATTGATATATTCTGATCATAATTGTTGAATATACATCTTACCTTTATTGCATATAAAGAAGAAATTAGCAGTTACTTTCTTATTTGGTAATAACTTTGAGATGTACCGATTTCCTAAACATACTTAAAATATAAAAAAAATCAATAAAATTTAAAAACTAGAAATTTTAACCAAAAATATAGCTATTTAGATTAGAATCAAGATCAAATTACATTCCTATATTAAGATCCACATGCTCGAATTAAACTCAAACTTTTATCAGGTTCCTAACTTTGTCATTTGAATCAAACCAAAAACCAATATCACAAGCCCCAAACCAAATTCAAATTCATAAATAACCTAACTATTACTATATTTCTTTAATTGAAGACCAAAATCCACAACTGAACCAGAATCAAGTCGAAACCAACAAATACAATTTGGACGTGAACCAAAATTTCTAAAATATCATCAAATCATAAAAGGTTAATTTCAAAAACATAAATCATAAATATTAAATTAAATATCCCGCACAACAGCGCCGATCATAACCTAGTTCTTAAATTAAAAATGCCAATCAACTTTAGGGCTGACAAGCGCATCTTTAAGGTTTAGGAGCAGCTTAAGGAATTTTCATGAAAATAAAAAGGCACATCTCAATAAAGAGTTTGATTAAGTGGTCTCACTGTGAGTGATAATTAATCTTCTTTAAAACCTTGCATGATCCAGAAAATTATGGACACTTTCATCTAAAATTGGTGGATGCATGCTCGACATCACTTCGACCCTTGTTGATGAGAAATAACATTTTTCTTAGTTCATATCTTCACATCGCTTTAAAAAATCTGTGTGTGTTTTTGTGGCTAAGGTCCAAAGAACAAACATTATCTTGAATATTCACATTAAAATAAGGGCAAATCTCTCAAATAGCCTTTTTTAAAGTTTTTGTCACAAAAATAGCACTTGAAAGAAAAAATGACCAAAATAGACCTTTTTTATTTTGAAAATTTTTATTTTTTTATTTTTTTTAATTTTTAAAAATCAATTCCAAAACCCCCCACCCCATAACTCTAAACCCTAAGTTTAGATTAGTTAACCCAAATGTATAAATATATATTTACATTCTTTAATAAAGTCTATTTTGGTCATTTTTCTCTTTGGGTGCTATTTTTGGGACAAAAACTTTTTTAGGTCTATTTTGGTCTTTATCTCTTAAAATAATGACATATTAAGTGATTAAATGGAATTAAATTTTATTACATTTGTTTATCTGGCTTTTGAAGATGTTAAAAGTCATCAATTTTTTTAGACCTGATTCTTTCAATTCTATTGATAAGTTCAAAATTAGGAAAATACTGTAGTGGTCGCATGAATGTTCAAAGTCGATGTATTTTTTTAAGGCTCAAACTAAAAAGTCTCCCGTTTTAAAATAAGACTCTCTTTATGGTCCATATATCAAACATTATCTGTCGTGACCAAAAAAATATCGAACATTATGGGTCTGTGTCTAAGATACCTAGACCACAAAATATCAGAAACATTCACATTACAAATAATTACCTAATATGTAATCAATTTGGACATTATATTACACTGGACAAAAAGATTAAGCTACGAACCAAATACGGTACTAAAGATGAATGATGGGCACGCACATTTGGACGAAATTAAGGCTCATCCAAGAAAAGAAAGAAATTGGACCGGAACCAAAACTTTGCCATATCATTCATAAGAGATGGTGAAACGGGATAATTTTGATTGTGTCAGTGATGGAATTGTTACAACTACGAGGATAATAAGATGAACAACCATTTTACAATTCCTTGATTGCACTGTACCAGCTAAAGAATTCAATATATTTTGGGGTGAATTTATCTCTTGAAATCTTCCACAAGTTTTTGAGAGAAATGGTTAGGAGCATTTCACAACAAGAAAACAGAAATATCCTGACATCAAAATCCATCGCTGAATAGTCGGGAGAAACGTTTCTGATGGGATGTAGATGGAAATAGTGGTGTTGGAAAAACTTTTTGTCATGGTTTAGCAACAAAAAGGGACTGTCGGAAATTCCCGACAATTCGACGAAGAAATTTGTCGTCGGTAATTTCCAACGATACTCCAAGAGTTAAAATTTTCGGACTAAAGCGACGGTTTTTACTATGCAATTTTTGACAGATTATGGTGGTCTACCACATAAAATATTAATTGTAGAAAAATATATATATATATATATATATATATATATATATATATATATATATATATATATATATATATTTTATTTAATTCTATAAAATGTAATAATATTTCTTTTATTGAACAATCATGATATAGCTTATTTATTACCAGTTTTAGACCATGTTATAGACTCTATTTAGGGTACGTTATGTGTGTCTAGACTATATTTTGAGGTTTTTACAGGTCCAGGTACATTTTGGAGATAAATGAAGATACTTGGAGCTTTTGGAGCATTTGGAGAGAACTAATATGTGTTGATCATTGAAGAGAGCCGAAGTACGAGATTACCATCGATCGACGATACAACGTAGGCGTTGACTGATGTTCCATGACCAATATCGATCGATGCTGCACATCTGCCATCGATCGATGTCCAGTACGCAGACAGCCGATTTTCAAGACCAAGTTAGAGACATGACACACGATTACAAGATTACACTTGGACGAGTTTTTACCTAGAATTTAGGGTTTTATATTTATACTTTATATATTGCACAAAGAAAAAGTGTGCTAGGTGTGCTAGTGAGTGTGGGGTGCAAGGTGCTAAAATGTTTGAGTGAGGAGACTAAGTGCGCACCACCTCACCATAGTTTTAGGATTTATTTAGGGAGAAGATTCATAACTCCTTAGGGAGAATTGTATTGAAACCCCATAATTTTATCTATGCATTTTATTCAAATTATTATTCCTACTTTAATTATGTCTGAGTAGTTATCAACTAGGTTTAGGTTTTATTAATGGTACTGGTGGATTAGCCAAACAATAGAATTGTTAGGGTCATTATTAGATCTATTAATTGAATTGTGTTTATTGCTTGTGTTCTAGAGTAGCTAACTAGAACCCTGATAATAGGATAGTTAGGCGCAAGCAAAAGCATGGTCTACTACCGGAATCTATTCTGTTAAGATAGGTTGCTAGAAACAAATGAGAGTTGATTTAGTCAATCTAGTGAACTTATCAAATTTGGTCATAACGATTGACTCAAGAAATCATCGATGGACGCATGATCATTGCCATCGATCGACGGTCATTTCGTGCCAACAAGCGAGAGCTGAGACATTGGACTTAGTCAACAGATTAGGCGCACATGCGAGTGCTGGTGTTTTTTACATTAGATTTCAGTTCCATGATTAAATACCTTTAACTTCTATCCACTATAATCCACTTGCCTAAAACCCTAGATCTAGAATATTTCCATATTTATAATACTAGCATATTTCCATATTTACATGACTAGTATATTTCATATTTGTCTTATTAACATATTTCCATATTGTATCTATTCTTTCTAATAAGGAATATTTCGTTTATCTGATTACTTGCTACCAATATATATAGTTACCTAGCTTAGTCTTTACAAATAAAAAAATATATTGTGTGTCATTGTTCTTTATAGATTCGATACTTAAGATTAAGTTTATAATAAAGATTAAGTTTACAATTCAAAATACACACACGTCATTGTTCTTTATGTCCCTATTAGAACATAAAAACACACACACGTCACTTCATAATAAAGATTAAGTTTACAATTCAAAATACAAATTAAAATCTTCAAATTAAAAATTAAAAATTAAATGGTAAGTAGCAACAATGTTTTGGCATAACTAAAACATGACTTTCATTCATATTAAGCAGTCTAGTTCAATGTATCGCCCAAACCCTCCCACACCTTTGTTATCAACCAGTCGGGCTTTCTACAGCTGCCTTCCCATATTTTCTTCAGCTTGTGCATTTTGTTCCGGAAATCGTCCGAGCGTTTTTTTCGAATCCACGGGTAATTAAGCTGGTAAGTAAAAAAAGAAGAAGATTATTTGTGTAAGGTAATCATAGTACGCAAGGACACAAAAGACAAAGAAGATAGAAAGTTTCCACAAGGAAGTAGGACCATTGTGTCTTAACGGCCGGCGGAACAAATCGGTAAGTTAATCAATTGCCAAACTAGTGATCCATTAACAATTTCTTTATACCTATTAAGAGATCGACATTGTATTTCAACCAACCATGGAATTCAAATATTCAATTAATCGATAAAAGCTAATAATAAATAAATGTGTTTTCACTTAAAATAACAAAAACATCATACCAAATGTTACCGAACGTAGTGATGAATGGATTATGTCGAGCTCGTCCCGACCGGTTGTGTTGATGATATCCAAAACCATCGCAATGATAATTTCTAATAGGTTTAATGGGAGGAACAAAAATCCTTAAAATAGTGAAAGATTAATTGCTAGAATAATCTTCATTTGAAGGCTGATTTATTTAACGATACGGCTGACTTAAGATTTTACATCCTAATTACGACTGATTTATTAGTAAAGATTAATTACTGAAATAATATTCATGTTTCGGCTGACTTACATTGTACTTGATGGTTGATTTAATAAGACTGAGTTATGTGTTTGTTTGGCGGCTGGCTTATTAATTTTCCATGTCATCAACTCTTATTTGACATGCAAAGTAACATTACAACAATAAAAGAAAGGTTTTTTTAGAACACCATGTCTTATTCTTCATTCTTCATCTTATTTATCTATCTTCTTCAGCTTTCTCTGAAATCTTATGGATCATGTAATTATTGTTTCCGGTAACTGGATTAAGAAAACAAATATGTATTCAACGCCGATTGTAGAGGGTGTGGAGTTTCTGCATGTAAACGAGTAAGCAACACACGACGAACTCGCAAAGTCGGTACTCAATGGTTACATATTGAATGAGTCAAGGCATCAGATTCAGCTGAGCTACATGTTCTCGAATAAAGCTTTGAAAACAATGGTGCATGACACTCCAGCAGTGTACTTCTCAAATATTCGACAATTGTGAGGTTTTATAAGCCTAAGGAAAATCGATCAGCTACGTTTCTGTCTGGAGATTACGGAGAACAAAGATGGTGAAATTAGTCGGAATGACAGAGTGAGAGAGAAGAGTAAAATGTTATTTAGTTTTATCTCAGAAGTAGAAGTCTCAGAAGTTGAATCTAGATATGAATATTACGCCGATGTTTTAAACTTGGAGGAGAAACTCGAAGACAATGAGAATTGCTGCTCGAGTAAAGTGGAAGGAGAAAATCACAAAGTAGGCGAAGAAGATGAAGCAGACGAAGAAAACCAAGAAGATGATGAATTGAAAGCCGATTTGATATGTTCGATAACTCGGATGGTGCACTATCTAAAGATGATAACTTCAGCTCATTCGGTGAGTCCCCATCAAAATACAAAGATAACCCGTCGCTACCTCCTAAGAAGAAAACTCAGAACTTGTCGATCAACGGATCTAAAAGGAATCCGGAGGTTCTAAGGTTGGAGATGTCTTCGCTAAACCTTGCGGTTGGGAAACGATACAAGACTAATGCTGATTTGGAGAGACAACTGAAACTTCTTATAGTGAGGGATTAAGATCATTTCGATGTAGACATATCCACTTCAGATACACTCATTGTTTCATGTTGGGCTGATGGATGTCTCTATAGAGTTCGTGCTATTCCAGAAGGGGCTTCCTAAACATTTAATATTCGTATTTACAAATTGGATCATACATGTGTTGTAACTGAGCGTTCTAATCGATCTCGAAAAGCAACACTAGATATTTTAGGAGAGTTGTACAAGTACATTTCGGTGACGTTGGTATGTCTGTTCAGCCTAGGAGTGTAGGAAGAGCTATCAATAAGCAGTTTGGTGTAAAGGTAACTAAAAAGTTACGGCTGAGTTATTTAATTGATTGGGCTGGCTGTATTAAAGATATGGCTGAGTTATTTGTAATGATACGGCTGAGTCATTTAAACGACTGGGCTGAGTTATATTAAAGATACGTCTGAGTTATATTAACATTGTGGCTGACTTAATTCTATGATGCGGCTGACTTATTTGTATTTTTTTTCATGAGGACAGATGGATTATTGAAAATCATATAGGACGCTGAGATTTTCAAGGGAAATCGATAAGGGAACTAATGAGAATGGGTTTGAAAACTGGCCTTCTTACTCCTATATGATAAGAAGTTCAAATCCGTGTACAATTACGCGTCTTCAAATCGATGAGTTTGGAAGATTCATGTATGTGTTCCTTATGTTTGGTCCGAGCATAAATGGGTTCCTTTTCATTCAAAAAGTTGTGATTATTGATGGTACGTTTCTTAATGATAAATACAAAGGGACGCTTCTCACATTACTAGCTCAGGACGGTAACTTTCAGATTTTTCCAATAGCCTTCAGTGTGGTTGACACTGAAAATGATAACTCGTCACTCTAGTTTTTTAAGCAACTAAAAGTTTTGATTCCTTACAACGAGGGACATGCAATAATCTCGAATAGGCATAACTGTATAGGGGAAGCAATTAGAAATTTGTATTCCTTGGCTTCTCAAGGAATCTGCACCTACCATTTATATAAGAACATTTTGGGATGGTACAAAAGAAAAGATAGATTTCGTCTAGTGAACAAAGCAACAAGATGTTTTAATATGTGTGACTTTACTGTGATGGTCGAGCAGATTGAAGCGATTAATCCTGAACTTCATGGCTACCTCCAAAGAGATGATGTCCGACTGTGGGCCCATGTTCATTTCATGGGATAAAGATGCAATTTGATGACTACGAACATAGCGGAACCAATGAACAGAGCACTGTCAAATGCTAGAAGTCTTAACATTGTCTAACTATAAGAATCAATATGGGTAATGATGACCAAATGGTTTGGTGACCGGAGAAAAGATGCTAAATCGCAGACAATCACCCTTATGCGTGGTGTAGAGAAACTACTACATGTAAGTCAGCCGTAATAGTTCATAAGGTAGCCATAAAAGTTCATAAATTAGGGTCGTGTTACTGCCGCCAGCCTGTTGACGGTACAAAGTATTGATGCTCATCACACTCAAGTTACAAATGGATCTTCTGGGTAGTCTTTGCATGTTGTTAAATTGCAAGGGAGAAAGTCCACATGCCGGCGTTTCGAACATGAGAAATTACCATGTGTGCACACAATTGCAGCTGCTGAGTACCAGAAGGTTTGTCTTATATCACTGCACAGTCCTTACTATTACATCGCTTATTTAGTGAGCCATATGCTGAATCGGTCATGTCGGCTGATTCAGCGCAAGAAGTTTCAGAAAACGTGGCTAACCAACCATGCTTTCCCCCGTTTATTCGTCAACAACCATGAAGGCCTAAGAAAAACATGATGAAAGCTTTAGAAGTTGCACTTGAAAACAAGTGTCCTAGGAAAGAACACACATGTTCTCGTTGTAGAAAGAGTGGACATAATGTGAAAGCTTGTCCAATGAAAAAGTGTTGTATGATTTTTAGTGCTTTTTGTAGTACGGCTGATTTACGTTTAATTTACGACTGAGTTATGGATTTTAATGTTTTTTGTATTACGCCTTGAGTTAAAAGTCCCACCCATAATATGAAACGTCACGATTTAGTTTACCCTTGATGGCGCTGAGTTACAGTTAAATTACAGCTGTTGAAATTCACGCACAAAATATCAAATGTCCCAATTTAATTTACTCTTTACGGCTGAGTTACAGTTAAATTACGGCAGAGTTTTGGATTTTAATGTTTTTGTATTACGTTGTGAGTTAAAATTACCGTCCAAAATATGAAAGGTCATTATTTAATTTACTCTTGACGGCTGAGTTTCGGAAGGACTCGGTTAATATTGAAATACATAACGTCGTGAGTAAATTTCCCACCCAAAATATGAAATCTTGCGATTAAACTTACTCTTGACAGCCGAGTTATAATTAAATTACGGCTGAGTTTTGGATTTGAATGTTTTCTGTACTACGTTGTGAGTTAAAACTCCCGCCCAAAATATGAAATGCTGCGACTTAATTTACTCTTGACTGCTAAGTTACAGTTAAATTACTGTTGAGTTTTGGAAGACTTGGCTAATATTGAAACATGTAATGTTATGAGTTAAAATTCCCGCCCAAAATATGAAACGTCGGAATTTAATTTACTCTTGACGGCTGAGTTATGGATTTAATGTTTTTATATTACGTTGTGAGTTAAATTACCTCCCAAAACAACTTTGTATTCTCGAATAAGACACCTTTTCAACTCCCTATTTATACACCAAAATATTTTATCTTAAAATCAGTTTGACTCATCTCTATACTGACGAAAGTCTTATAAACTCACATATTTGAGATAATGGAACGTTTCCCGATTTTTGAAATGCCTGAAGAAATTCAAGCGTTAGTGGTTGAACGTGGGACAGGTAAGTCCTTCAAAGATCTCTATAGTCTGATAGCATCGTGCAAGGTGATGAAGGCGTTAACAGATCGGCGCAGGGTATATCATTTCGTTGATGTGTTATCCATTCCTTGGGGAGTCAAGATGCCTCCTTCGTTGTTGAAAAATTGCTACACTGAGGGAAACCCAAGCACACTTTATAACAAGGGTGTATAGTTTTCCTTCACATTTAACCTTCAAGAAGTAGGACTTTCTCTCATGAAGAGTGCAGCGGATGCAGGATATGAGCATGCCATGTATAAATACACAATTACTCAGAATTGTTTTTGGGATGATGAGGAGTATTTTGCTCCTTTTACAAGGGAATCAGCTAAGACAATTGGGAAACTAGTGCAATATGTGAAATGGGGATGGGGGTTGTGGTATGGTGATGAGTTTCGCGCAAAGAGGGACATGTTCATTTCTACTGTTGTTCCATCGTTCTACAGTTGCCAATGTGTTCCTATTTTTGACATAGATTATGTCTTGTTGTTGATTAAGAACAGTAAAGATGACAACATGTGTAACCACTGTTTCTTGATCAAAGATGTGGGGCTTTCTTCCTTGGGTTTTAACCTACGAGCGTGTTTAGGGACACAAGGAAGTGGTGAAGATGTATTATAGCAAAATCATTATTATTTTGATGTTCTTTGCTATGAAATTATGTAGACTTTACTGACTAATACATTAATGTAGGAACATGTTTTAAGTTTGAGTTTTGATGACTGAGATTTAGTTTAACTAGGGATGGGTTTTGGTTTAATTATGGCAGAGTTTTATTTTAATGATGGCTGAGTTTTGGTTTAATTATCGATGAGTTTTGTCTTAATAATGGCCGAGTTTTGGTTTAGTTATATAACGTTATGGCTGAGTAATAAAAATGCTACAGCTGAGTTACATAAAACATAAACGCTGACTTCTGATTACTAAACATAACTACGCAAATATGTAGTACTAGCAAAATATGACCATACCATACCAAACCACAAACCAACACATTCCTCAAACACCGCACCTCACTCATACATTCATCTCTTCTTCTTTCAGATTCCGTCTTCATTCCTTCAAACTCTTTCTTCAAGCGAGTGACATTAACTATCACCTTCAACATGCCTTTGCTCATGTGTCTTATCACTGAGTTTATATCTTCAACCTCTTCCACTAAACACCCATCCATTCATTTGAATAAATATCTCTGATTTCACCAATATAAACAGATCTCAGTTTCCCATTCAGCACATGCTAAATAAGAACTAAAACTAACCTTATTATATCCTTTTGCATGCAATAGCATAATCTTCCTCGATTTTTAGTTTTTCATATGTAAATATTTCAGCGGGTTCACCACACCAACACTGTTTCGGAGTTCCTCTCTCCGCATTCAAATGTAGCATGTAATAGTTTCTGCAACGAACCTATTAAATTCTAGATCAAAACATTTTATAGGAGAAAAAATCAAGAAATCCACTTACCTGAAACGCATGATGAGGAAGACATTTTTTTTTAATTTCAGAACAAAACTCCCAACTCTATAAGGAAAAGAATATATGATAAAAACGGCGACATTTAATTTAAGTAAAAAAGTAAGTATTATCGTCTCGATATTATAAATGTTTATTATAAACGTCTCGATATTTTAACATTCACGACTGAGTTAAAAAAAACTTATATGGGTTAGTTATAAAAGAAAGAAGGCTGGGTTATATAATTAGAAGGACTGAGTTATACAATTTTACTACTGAGTTCTAAAAGAAAGAAGTCTAAGTTATTCAATTTGATGGCTGAGTTATACAATTTGACGGATGAGTTATAAAAGAAAGAAGGTTGGGTTATATAATTTGACGGTTGAGTTATAAAAGAAAGAAGAATTAATTAAATAATCTGACGGCTGGGTTATAATTAGCCAACTGAGTTAGTAACATTTACGACTGAGTTAAAAAAAAACAAAATAAATCCAAAAGGCGGAGTTAAAACAAGATTAACACGTCGAATTACATTCTAAAACCGAAATTATCAGGTCCAAACTCTTCTAACATATTAACGAGAGAAAGCCAAACTCTATTTAGCATCCACTCACGCTTCGCACCACCAAGCGCCAATATTTCTTCAACTTGTGCATTTGAGAACGAAATATCCTCATGGCGAACAAATTAAAATATGTCCAAACTGTCAATTTATGTCTCGGATTCCACATTTTTTTCACTACAAAAAACAAAGATAACATAAATTTAGTGTTTGACGTAACTCTAATATGGATACATAATCGGTATGGTCCTTACAGCGAGTATTAGAAACCAGCGTTCCTTAAAATGATCGGAGTGAAGCGGTATGTCGGCCACTCATGAACCCATCCTCCGCTACAATTGACTGGATCGCCTGCGATAGTTAACTTAACAATCTAGACCACTTCGTACTGGTTCTGTAAGTAAGGCACCCGGACCACGGTTTAGAAAAGGAAGGTTATCCCGATCTGCAGAGCTTAGTATAGCATTGACACTGCTCCCTAATCTTGTCGACCAATGATGGACAAGCAACATAACATATGCGATGGGACTAGGTTTGGATGAGAAGGTATTTTTCTAAATAGTATGAGATGGGAGATGGAAGGTATAAGATAAGGGAAATATATATAGGGTATAACGTTAACTTTAGAGTTTTGGGTTAATTATTTAGGGTTTAGGGTTAATTAATTATGGATTACTTTGTATGAATTAGGACCACACCTTATATCTACATGTAAGGTTTCTAAGTAATTGTAAGACAACATATACCTCAAGATCATGATCGATTCCTAACATGTAAATTCAATAGAGTAGAGACATTCAGATGATTATATATTCACTTCGAATTGATAAGAGGAGCTTCAATTTAATTTTAAAGTACTTCCATTACTTTTGTTGATTTTAGGGTATGTTTGAGGTATGGTTGAGTTATATAAAGCGATAAAGTTGAGTTATCGGATCCGCACGACTGAGTTATATACAAATTTTCTGATTTTAGAGTAAGTTTGAGGTTTGGCTGAGTTACAAATCTCTGAGACGGCTGATATATATATAAACGATAAGGCTGAGTTATATACACATACCATAAGTTAAGCAAAATACAAAATAAAAGGCTCAACTGTTAAACATACTGTTTAGCACGCCCTATTTCCTCCTTCAACGAGCATCTCTACTGTCATCTTGACCCGTAAACCCTGAATATTTTTATCGTTTATCCCATCAAAAGTTACACCAAGCACTAGATATTCGGAAACTTCAATTAATACACCCCATAATCGCAAAATTGGAAATTTTATGTAATGTATTTGCCTCTCCTCCTTTGGAACGCAAACTGCTTCTCGCTAGATTTTTGGAGATTGGCAGGAATAACATTAGTCAAAAACGCAAGGATCATTTGCGTAAGCGGCTTAAATGAATTTAGAATTGTCAGCTCACTTTCGGGTGTTATACTTCTCCAATGACTGGATTGTAGCAATCAATCTTCTCCTTCAGGAGATCCACGTGAAACACCACCCAATGAGCGCCTTTAACTTCAATCTTCTCCGTACAGCTGATCCACATCTTTAAACCACTTCAAGTTTGTTTGAGCATCATAGAGAATCCTATCGTTTGCTAATTCTTCATAACCAGTGCCTTTGAATTTCATCATCTGCGGTTTTATCTTGAAATGCTTGTAATCGTAAACATATACACAAAGGAACCCATGGTCAATAAAGGCAATGCGATTGGACCAGAATGGGCTGGGATCTCTCATGGACCCTCCAATGAGGACTCTAATATACGAACCAACATGCTATACAAGGAAGATTAAGTCAATCATCTAATAATATTTAACTCAGCCGCAACGTATCGCAAGTCAGCCCCGTACAATATATTACTCAGCCGTAAACTACTTAACTCAGCCTTAATGTAGACTTACATTATCAAACAGCCATCCATATTCTTTGTATGGCCACGGTCCTTCGGTGATGAGGATTATGTAGAAGTCACCCTCCTTGTCAGCTGTTAGTTTACCCCCTGGTTCTATAAATAAAAGCTTCCTAACGTGTTTCATAAGTTTATCCAATTTAGACGGATCAACAGGTTCTAGAGGATCATATATTCCTGCTGAAGGTTCAAAATTCTTCTTCATGCACGTCGTTCCATTGTCTGCAGTGTAAGGAAAAAATCATGCTGAAGGAGCACATGCTCGCATCAATGCACACCCATTTGGAGATAATTGCACATCTAATCTTTTCGTCTTCCTCCACATCAGCCTCTGGAAACATTTCATTTTCTTTCGCCATCCATTCATCGGTCACATCCGCAAGCTCACTGTCATGTTCAATCTGCCTCTTACGCGGAACTTTTAGTGTTATTACACTGGGACGCGTGACATGGGTCTGTTTATTTTTCTAGCAGGGTATGCATATCCTAATCAATTAAATATCAAACTAACCTTAATCTTAAAACACAAATGTTACTCTTGCCAAGAGAGATCATGTGTAGTACTTAGGGATCAAATCCACAAAGAGAAATGGTACACAATATATTTGTTATTTCTAAAGACTAAGCTAGGTAGATATATATAATAAGTAGTAAAAAATCAAATAAGGAATATTCGTTATCAAGTGGTATAGATGCAAAATGGAAATAATAATGTAAATATAGAAATATGCTATTAAAGTAACTAGATGCAAATGTAAATATGCTAGATCTAGGGTTTCAAGCTTAATGGATTATAGGGAATACGAAGCACGAAAATGTAAATATTCTGGAACTCAAATATTAACTATTCTGACCCTTTTAACACAAACTCTCGCACACGAGCAAAAAGGAAAGACCATCGATCGATGGCTAAGGAGTGATGTCGATCGACGGTGAAATCAGAAGAAAGATTGGACAAGATTTGATAAGTTCCCCAAGCTAATTAGACCATCTCTCGCATGCGCCTAACAACCTAGTTCAATGGAGTATATTATGGTACAAAACCTACTCTCGTAGTCGTCCATGTCTTACTTTCGAGATCCTAGTTAGCTACTCTAGAATTCAAGCATGAAACACAACTCAATTGATGGATATTAACTTAACCTAGCAATCCTACAATTGGGCTAATCCATGATTGCTATCATTCAATCCTAACTCTAGTTGATAACTACTTAGACAAAATCAAATAAAAAACAATAGTCTGAATATAATGCATAGGTAAAATACTGGGGTTCCAATACAAATCTCCCTAAGGAGTTATGAATATTCTCCCCTAAAAACCCTATAACTAATAGAAAAATAAACTCTAAAGAACATTCTCACTCTCCTCTCCTTATACCTTCGACAATGGCATAAATAATATATGTATGTTAAAACTGGTTGAGGGGTAATCTTGGAATCTTGTGTCTTGTCTTTGTCTTGAATCTGGTTGTGTCTGTGATTGGGCCATCGATCGATGGCAAGTGTGCAACATCGATCAACCTTGGTCTTGTAAACATCGGTCGACGCCAAGGTAGTGTCGTCGATCGACGACTATCTTGTACTTCGACTCTCTAAATGATCAGCTATAGATTCTTCTCCTCTAAATGCTCCAAAATCTCCACGTATCTCCATATATCTCCAAAACGTACCTGGACCTGTAAATACTCTAAATCATAATCTAGACACACATAATTGACCCTAAATAGAGCTTATAAACATGGCATAAAACTGGTAATAAATAGGCTATCAACTCCCCCAAACTTAACCTTTTGCTTGTCCTCAAGCCAACAAAGCCTGTGAAAGAGGCTTTGAAAAGCATAGACTCACATAATGTCTAAGCATCACTATCACCCTACTTTGTTGCAACCACATCCTATCAAGTCAATCACAGAGAAACTTTATATACCATATCCTAGTATAGAAACCAAATCCATTCTACCAACAACTTAGCAAATACTAGCTTGACTCACCCCTCTACTAATTTTAATTCTTTGCATAAAATAAAAGTGCAGGCTTTAGCCTGGGAGTATCGATCAAATGGCACATGGACTCTTACCCCTGCAATTCTGGACAACCAGGCACAAAGTCTTCTCTGATCTCTTTCTTCCCTCTTTTCTCTCTTCTCTGAATCTTTTTAGATCTCAAATCCAATGATCAATATTGTTTAACACAAAACATTATGCCATCTTCTTTTCGATTTTCTTCTTATATTCTTTTCTTTTCTTTTTTTTTATTTTGCTTTTTGGGCAAAGATGTAGGTGAATAGTGGGGTCATCGGTAGTGTGCTGACACTTGCTGTTTTTATGTTCC